>ML110828.1:3965-58331 GCA_003697995.1 Taxidea taxus jeffersonii
AAAAAAAAAGAATGTTCAGGACACTATTATTCATAATGACCCTAAATTTATATATTAATTTTATTTTTATATTAATTTTATATAGCAAAAATATATTTTGCTATATTCATTAAATGGAATACTCTACAGCAAAGAAAACTAATGAGCTAAAAGTACATGAAATATCGTGAATATTCTAACATTGTTAAAGGAAAGAATTCAGATATCAGACACATGTTTTATTTTTTAGCTCATTAATATCTTGTTATGTTTCAAGTTTTTATTTAAGTGCCAGTTAATTAACATCTAGTATAATATTGGTTTTAAGAGTAAAACACGTATGCTTTTGATTTAAATTGTAGTTCAAATACTAGCATCACCGTCACTTAGCTATGAAGTTGTACATCATGATACTGGTTACTTGTGGTTGGGAGGAATGGGAGGTGTTAGTGATGCCCAAGGAAGTCTTGTTAGGGTATCAGCAGTGCTCCATACTTCATAGTATAGTCCACGTACCTGGATGTGCTTCACATTAAACTTTTTTTTCCAGAAAGTAATTGACAATATACTTTTTAAAAAGTCATAGTAGTTTCACCTGTATACCAAAATGCTTTTCAGTTTAGAGTTTGCTTGCATATTCATTATCTTATTTCATAGCCCCTCAGGATTCTGTGGGACAATTTCTTAATTCAGAGATTAAGTGATTTGCCCAAGGTCTCATAGCTAACCAGGGACATAGTCAGTTAAAATACCAAATCTCGTATTTTTTGAGGCACATGGTTTCTCTCTTTCATTAGTTTTTCTACAGCATTCAAGTGAAAAGCATGATCTTATTAATGATCTTTTGATAAGATGTAATATTGCAGCAGCCCAAAAGCCAGTATTGGCCCAGCCAGGAATAGGAGGCCGGGCACAAAAGACCTACTAGACATGAATCCAGTCCGGCCTGAACTGCTAGTGACCTGGGGCTGGGTGGTGTTCATCCGAGCACTTGCAGCTACCAGCAAGCTCTGGGCTCACTCCAGGGACTGAAGGGAACATGTAGTGAAGTCTACACCTGAAGTCAGTGGGGGCTGGCTGTGAATCTTGGTCCTGCCTCTCTCTCCTTGGTGGCTTCTGGCAAGTCCTCAAACCCCTAGACCCTCAGTCTCCTCTAAGTATCCTTTTATTTTATTTTACATTCTTAATACTTCTATTTAATCTATTTTTTTGATATGTAAAAAGCTGTACCTATTTATGGAAACAACTCGTAGCTTTGGGTGGTGGTGATGGTTATACAGGTATATACTTCCAAATTTATCAAGTCGTATACGTTAAATAGCTACAGCATTTTATTTTTTATTTTTTAAAAATATTTTGTTTATTTATTTGACAGAGATCACAAGCAGGCAGAGAGGCAGGCAGGGAGAGAAAGGAAGGGAAGCAGGCTCCCCGCTGAGCAGAGGGCCCGATGCGGGGCTCAATCCCCGGACCCCAAGATCATGACCTGAGCCAAAGGCAGAGGCCTCAACCCACTGAGCCACCCAAGTGCCCCAAGCTACAGCATTTTAGATATCGCATAAACAGTTTTGTAAAATTTCCATGTTCCCAGGAAAGGACTGATTATTTTGTAGCTATGATAACAGATAACCACTACATTCTGTTTTAAGCTTGTTTATTTGATTGGTGACCAGCCTCAGTTTGATCAATGAGTGCTCTGACTCAGTAACACATTTCTAATAAAGTCAGCTTCTCAGGGATAGCCCCATACTTTCGTGAGTCAATCAGTAAAAGCCTCTGTGCAGTGAATACACTGCCAACCAATCAACCAATCGGCAGTCTCATCTGAATAACCACGCCTCCACACCTGACATTAATCAACACTTCGCTTTGAAAGATGATCCATCCCTGAATTTTATTAGGGATGAGTTTTATATATATACCTATATTTTATTAGGTCACCACTTTGCAAAGATAGACTGTAACCACCAAGAAGTATAACTCTTTTCTACTTGAGTTTGTAAGGCATTTAGTCTTTGCTTTTCTATATCACTATTGTTTCATACTCTTTCACCTTTCAATGATATGATTCATAAATTTATTAAATACACTTAAGGTTTCAGCACTTTTTGATATACATATATCAATAAAAGTTTGTAGGACGAAGACTATCCCCCTTAGGTTTCTGAGATCTTGCCAGGAATTCTTAAGGAACTCACTGTGAAGAACACCTTAGTTCCATCCAAAATCAGCAGGAGGCTTTGATAATGAAAAATGAAGTTAACTATAACATTGGTTTGATATATTATGCCACTATATTTTCTGTTGACTAAAGATAATTCTTCACAGAGCAGGTTTGTTAACAGCTGGAAAGAGTAAAAGTTATTAAACCACAGCACTGATAAAACATGAAAAGAAAGTTAGTTTTCCTTATAAAGAGTCAGTTTCATTGGTCTTATGGTTTGGGTGGATGTATCTACCCTCATGAGTAGTCACTAAATGTTCCAAATAAGTTTATGATGAATGATTACATACCCAAGGTCTTCTGTGTGTTATTTTTTACTGAATATTGTCAAAATCATTCCAGTTGTCCAAACTGGAAAACCATGAGTAGATTTGACAGTCTCGCTCCTCTTCCCCTCACCAATCAAATCCCAATAACCTATTCCTTCTAAATGTAAATTATAAATGTGTCCTAAGTCTATTCATTTATTTCAAATCACATTGCCACCATGCACGATTGAATTTATCATAATTTTCACCTTTGGATATAGCCACAGTTTTCCTATTTGCAGTCTTATCTTTTGTATACAACCATTCTTGAAAAGATGATCACTTTCATTATAGTCAGTGTTTTATTGAAACAGACACATCATTATGTTTAAAACTCATCTTTATTTTATCCATTGAATAAAATAAAACATATTTAATAGTATATGAAAGTATAATGTGTAGTTGACAGAGTGGGGGATGGACAAAATGAGTGAAGGGGTTAAAGGTACAGGCTTCTAGTTATAAATAAGTCCTGGGGCTGTAATGTGCAGCATGTATAGTTAATAATACTATAATTATTATATAAATACTATAATTAATAATACTATATTTCATATTTGAAAGTAAAAGAATAGCTCTTAAAAATTCTCATCATGAGAAAAAATAAATTTTGTAACTAGGTATGGTATCAGATGTTATTTAGACTTATCGTGGTGACCATTTTGTACTATATACATATATGGAATCATTACATTGCACACCTGAAAATATAATGCCACATATCAATTTATACTTCAATAAAATAAGATAAAAGCACGATACTATATATCCCCCTTTTTATATGAAGCAAGATCCTTTGATCATAATAACTTTAATTTCCTCCTACTACATATGCCATCTTTGTCATGTGCTTTAATATGGCACCTTCTTTAAACACACAAAAAATATTATTATTGGTTTATTCATTTGTTAGCCATTTGGATTTGTGAAAACATTTATGTTATTCTTTTTTTTGTTATATCACAGAATTTTATATCTTATATCTGAAAAATGGTGTAGATTTGCGAGTATGTTAGTCTGCTAGGGCTACCATTACAAAATACCACAAACTAAGTGACTTAAACAATAGAAATTTATCTCACACAGTTCTGAAAACTAGAAGTTCAAGGTAAAAGTGTTAGTGGGTATGGTTTATCCTGAGGCCTCTCTCTTTGGTTTTCAGGTGGCTTCCTTCCCTCTATATCCTCTATATCTTTCCTCTATGTGTGCAAATCCTTAATGCCTCTCCCTCTTCTTATGAGGATAGAGATCGTAGTGAAATAGGGTCCAACTCTTATGACTTCCTCTAATTTTAGTTATCTCTTTAGAGGCCCTATCTTCAAATTCAGTCACATTCTAGGATACTAGTCATTATGTTTTCAACATAAGAAGTTGGGGAGATATAATCCAGTCCATAAGAGTTAGTGACAAATCCTATGAATTTGTATTTGCTTTAAAAAACCTTTATTTCAAAACAAAAAAACAAAAAAAAACAAAAAAAACCCTTTATTTCAATTTTATTTTTTAAAAATTTTTAAAGATTTTATTTATTTATTTGACAGACAGAGATCACAAGTTGGCAGAGAGGCAGGCAGAGAGAGAGAGAGAGAGAGAGGAGGAAGCAGGCTCCCCACTGAGCAAAGAGCCTGATGCGGGGCTCAATCCCAGGACCCTGGGATCATGACCTGAGTCGAAGGCAGAGGCTTTAACCCGCTGAGCCACCCAGGCGCCCCTCAATTTTATTTTTGAAGAGATTTTCTCCCCACTGATGAATTCTAGGTTGCCATTCATTGTAGTTTTGCTATTCCACAGTGTATGACACTGTTTTCTGTCCTCCTTTTGTTTAGTTTTTATTTTTTTGAGAAGTTGGCAGTAGATGGCGCTGTTGCTTTCCTCAAGATAATGACCTTTGCTCTTGATACCTCTTTTCTGTAGGACATGGCAATCTGTAGTTCTCCTTGCATTTATCTTGGATGGGGTTCATAGAACTTCTCATGAATCTTTATGCCTTTTCATCAATTTTTGGCAGAATTTTACCAAATATCTCTTCAAATATGTCATCCGTTCCACTCTGTGTCACATGTATCATACCTTCAATTCATATCAAACCTTCAATCCGTCTCATCCTCATTTTTTTCAACCTTTCTGTATCTCAGGGCATCATCGTTCATTCCCTTTATGTGTAAGTCTGGGAATCTTCCAATTCACTAATTCTTTCTTTGACTATGTATAGCATGCTAGTAAGCTTTTTACTACACTTCTTTAAATTTTGTTTTTGGCTTTTTCACTTTTGTAATTTTTATTTGGTTTTATTTTGATTTGGCTAGGTTAAAAGCTACCATTTTATCATTTGTTTTGTATTTATTCTGTTTGAGCTTTTCCCAAAATTCTTCTCCTTTATGGCTTATTTTTTAGTTAATGGGGCATTTTTGTTTGGTTGTTTGTTTGTATATTATTTTGAGATGCCATTTCATACCTGTATTGGCTGATAAGTTTCTTTTGCAGGGGGTAGGGTTGAAAGGGAACTTTGTAGTACACAGAGAATACCTTCAAGCAGTATTTCACCACACATGTAGTTTAAGAACTCTACAATGGTTTACTTCTATTTCTCCTCTCCCAGCCTTTATGCGATCTTTGTCATAGATTTACTTATACAAATGTTATAAACCTCACAACACATAATTATTGTTGTTTAAAGCAATCAATTACCTTGTAGATACTTTTAAACTACTTTATAGTTGTAGGTATGAAAATTTTAATTTGGAATCATAAACTTTTTTTAATGAAGGGAAAGTAACATTTCTCATGAGTTGAATAAGATCTAAGTATTATAATTATTACTATTTTACCTTTATATGTCACATAATTGCATTAAATTGCATAATAATTAACCTTAAAGTACTGTTAAAATTCTATTAGCCATTTAAAAGATTGTCAGTACACTCAAAAATTAGGTTCTAATAATTCTGCTATATAGGAACAAAATTAAAATTAATAACAATATCCTCATTGATTTTATTTTTGTAAGTTTCAAATTGTGAAGGGTTACAAACTTTCATTTATAAGATAAGTTCTGGGTATCTAATATGCAGCATAGTGACTATAGTTAATAATGCTACATTGTATATCTGAAATTTGCTAAGAGAGTAAATCTTAAGTGTTCTCACTGATGAGAAACTGAAGCAGAAAAACGTTCACCTTTAGCCCAGAGGGCTGATCTGCATAGTTTAAATAAGGATCAAATACACACTGGTTGCTACATTCTTACAGGGCCTCATGACTGCCATGTAGTCACCCATAGTTAATATCAAACTGAATGAAAAGCATTAGAGAAATCTTATGAAAGCAATTTTATGAGCAGAAATTTGAAGAACATATTTATAATCTAGTAATAATCTAATACTCCTGCACATCCCCTCTCCCTGAACACTAAGCATATAACCACCAGCCCATGGCTCCTGTCCCTATGCTACTTAAATAAACTTACTAGTTACCCCCCTAAAATGTCTCAATAATTCTTTCTTGACCATCACACTCAATGAAACCACATCATCACACACACAACACAAAAAATGTTAATTATATGATGTGGTGGATGTATTAATTAACTTGATTATGATAATCATTTTATAACATGTATCAAATCATCTGAATTTTATACCTTAAAAAGCAAATCTAGAATTTCAAAAATACATAGTCGCAAAACTGTAGAAAGAACCAAGATGTCCTTCAACGGACGAATGGATAAAGAAGATATGGTCCATATATACAATGGAGTATTATGCCTCCATCAGAAAGGATGAATACCTAACTTTTGTATCAGCATGGACGGGCCTGGAAGAGATGATGCTGAGTGAAATAAGTCAAGGGGAGAGTGTCAACTATCATATGGTTTCACTTACTTGTGGAACATAAGGAATAACCATGGAGGACATTGGGAGGTGGAGAGAAGTAAGTAGGGGGAAATCAGATGGGGAGACAAACCAGGAGAGACTGAGGACTCTGAGAAACAAACTGAGGATTTTGGAAGGGAGGGGGTTACGGAGGAGGGTAAGCCTGGTGGTGGGTATTGTGGAGGGCAGGTATTGCATGGAGTACTGGGTGTGGTGCATAAACAATGAATTCTGGAACATTGAAACAAAACAAAACAAAATAAAATAAAAAGAATTTCAAAAATATTTCCTGTATAGAGCAAATTATCAAATGCTCACTTGCATTCTGTGTCAAAGTTAATTCTATGACTCAGTCATTATTTATAACAGTGTATGTGAAATTTGCTTCTCACCATTTGAATTGTTTTAAAGGAAAATGATACAATATTATGTCTATTTGTTCAATATTCTAGGTACAATTTTAGTAGTTGTTTTTTCTAGTTCAAAACCAAACCAGTGATCTTAAAATTTATGGATATACTGCATATTAAATGAATAGAATGAATGAATATTCAAGGTAAATTCCAGAAACATGGTTCTAGTGCCTAACTTTTAATTAGTTAACTATAATCATAGTCTTAAATCTGCAAAAATTTTGGTGTCAGATGAGGGGGAAAGAACACCATTAGCTCCTTTCAGTAGCCCCTCTCCAGCACAATCATTATTTCTTGTTCTACCATCGGGAAAGTAATCATACAAAGAGTGGCAAAATGTTCTTGCCAATGAAAATCAATACAGCTCCAAGAGGGGCAGAAAACTAACCTATTGTTGAGATGCTTTTGGTACTGTATTATGGAAATCTATCTAGGTAACCTGAAAATCTCCCTTGAATGTTGATTTTCATATATTCATAGTTATGGAACATATTAATTACTATCTTGTATAGAAAGGGAATAACACAAGAACTATAGACATGAAATCATTAGCCATTAAAACATCAAGGCCAGATATAGATACCATGTTTATCAGTGTCTCTAAGTATCCCTGAAACCCAGAGAATGATTAAGAATGGGGTGATTAAGAATGTTTAAAGGTATTTAAGAATGATTAAGACTGATTCATGATTAAGACTATTTAAACATGATTAAGAATGACTGAGGATTAAGGAGGAAAAAGATTAATTGTAATCTAACTTAAAAAGTCACTTGTATTAAGAAGGCGCTCAAAAATAACTTTAGACTAATATGCCAATTATATTTTAGTATCCCTATAATGAATTCACTGGGGATAGTATAAGGGGACACGTTACAATGAAACATCCTAGGGGTGAAAGAAAACAAAGATATGCAGACAATAAAAATGCTGGCTCAATTTTATAGACACACATTTTAGCACAATTAAGACAATGAATGCTTATATATAATTAATAAGTGCCCATATAGAATATTGTAATATTAGGACAAGTTTAACCATCTGAAAACACTTTCAGAGATTTGCATCCTGTATCGACAAGTGTAAGATGAAATTAAATGAAACTGAACAGTGTAAAACTAGGATGAGTACTCCATCTAAGATTCACTTTTTCCTCAAGGGCACAGAAATGTGATTATAAATATGCTGGGTAGTCTCAGAACTGTTATAAAAGTGAATCTTGGGCACATTATACTAGATTGCTTTACTACTAGTTTACATTAAATTAAGTATTGGTGGTATGCCCAGTAGTATATTGAAGACTTAATATTGAAACGCATTGTTCTTCCCCTGGAGAGGTTTACAGTTGGCAAGATAATCTGTCCATAATGTGAAAAAAAGGGAATAATAGAGTTTCAAGTTAATTTCCAAGTTAGTTTTTGTTAAATATTTATTCTTTTAGAATCCCTTCATGTGTGTATACTATTTGAAACTCTTGTCAATCCACCAGGGCAAGTTATGTGATATAATTATGGTGTGTTATGAAACCTAAAATTCCTATAGAGAATTTACAGAAGAAGGTGGGGTAATGAATTCACTATAGTGAACCCTATGACCTAAGAATGGAGATGCTTTAGAAGAACATAATACAAGGTTTTGCCTCTGTGGATTTTTAAAGGAAGTGAGATTTGATGTTTGCATCTATATTTTGATCCCTGTCTCTTCCAAGAATCAGGCTATAGTAGTAATTTACCAATGTTGGTATAATGGCAGTTTACCCTTGATTAGAGTTTAGAGCCGATGATTTTATATTGTGATAATCAAGTTTTATTTTAAATGTTTGTCATTTTAAAAATGGAATTCAAACAAAATTTATGATTTAATATGAATATACACCAAAGTATATTTTAGACTTTTATTTTTAAATCTCTTAAAATTGGTAGCTCTGAGGGGCGCCTGGGTGGCTCAGTGGGTTAAAGCCTCTGCCTTTGGCTCAGGTCATGATCCCAGGGTCCTGGGTTCAAGCCCTGCATCAGGCTCTCTGCTCAGCAGGGAGCCTGCTTCCTTCTCTCTGCCTGCCTCTCTTCCTACTTGTGATTCCTCTCTCTGTCAAATAAATAAATAAAATCTTAAAAAAATTGGTAGTTCTGAGTTGAATGAAAATTATTGTATGTACATTCAGATAAAATATTTTGTATGATTTTTGTATGCTTTTGTGAATATTTTGTATGATTTTATTTGTCATATAGAATATATTTTGGGAGATAAAATCATCTATTTAAAATGTATGTTTTTTTTTAGAGAACACCACAGGAATTTCATCTTATGTAAATGTAAACTTGTCCATTTCTTATCCCTATTACATCTAATGATTTTGCAAGTGTTGAACTGATACTGACATTTCTAGGAAAAATTAGAAGTGCACATTATTCCTTTAATCACTTATTGTTATTTTTGTATTAGTATTCTAGTTTTTTTGTTTGTATTGATACATATTCAAAGTGTACCAAATATAGTGGAATTTAGAAAACATCTGGGCTACTATCCAGAGCTAAAACTGCTCAACGTTTCCACCCCTGCTCAGAACTCCATTCAAGTTTCATCTGGATTGCCTTGATTTGGCCAACGGACCTAAATGTTTTGGAGGATCATGAGACATAATGTTTTACATTCTGAAAATACTAGATTTTAGTTATCTGTAGAATTTCCACTTAGTGGACATACCACTAAGAATTTGCATATACCAGGGGCACCTGGGTGGCTCAGTGGGTTAAGCCTCTGCCTTCAGCTCAGGTCATGATCCCGGGGTCCTGGGATCGAACCCCGCATTGGGCTCTCTGCTCATCAGGGAGCCTGCTTACCTTCCTCTCTCTCTGCCTGCCTCTCTGCCTACTTGTGATCTCTGTCTGTCAAATAAATAAATAAAATATTTTAAAAAAAGAATTTGCATATACCAGTTTCTGGTTCAGAAAAGAATTCCCAACCAAAAATAGGGATATGAGGATTGCTTATCAATATTTAGCAGTAGTTCAATTCATTGTAGTGGCTTAGAACTCTCAGGGGAGAATGCAAAGAAAGAGAAGCTCTAGGTTCAAAAAGAATAAAATCTACAGGAATACTTACATCAATGTAAATTAAAGGAAATATTTATTTTGGTTGCAGGAAAAGACAAGAGTTACAAGAAATGTGTATAAATATGTTTGCTACTCTCAGAATTTTATTATCACATTCAGTAGGATTTTTTTCCAATTAAATCAGTAACTTTAAGAATAACAGGAAAAATACAACTCTATTTAAATCAGACTTTTTATTTGAAAAAGCTAATGAACTGAATGATACAGTTGAATAAGCTTACTGGAAAACAGAAAACATATTATAATGTATTCTGATGACTAAATGAAATACTCAAAAGTTTGTTTCAGTAGCTCCAAATTCACTATAAAATTCTTTTATTTACTTTCTAATGAAAGAACATACATTTAAAAAGAGGCACTTATGTTCTACCCTAATTCCTTTAAATTGAGGCTGAAAAGTTTTTCTCTAAAGGACTAGATAGCAAATAATCTGAAACACAATTACTTATTTCTGTATTGTTACACAACAGCAGCCATAGACAACACTACAAAAACAAGAGTGATTGTGTAGCAATAAAGCTTTATTTAGAAAAAAAAACAAGAAAAAAAGACTGTGAGCCAGATTTAGTCTACAACCATTGTTCATTTATCCCTGGTATAGCTAATTATATTTGGTATTAGACATTAACCACAAAATAGAGGAGAAGTAATTTAATAAATAGAACAAAAAATTTTCCTTTCCTATTACCACTATGTATTTTTTGTACTTGGTTATATTATTTTACTTGGGCTTAAGTCATATGATTCTCAACATGCAATTTTTAGTTCTTTATGCTCTGCAGTTTCATATGTTCAACTCTCCATGAGAAGTGTGTGTGTGTGTGTGTGTATGTGTGTGTGTGTGTGTTTAAGTGTATCTATATCAAACTGATTATATAAAAATTTTCAAAATAAACAAATTCTCTTATAAAACAAACAAGATTCCTATTCCCTATTCTTTTTTTTTTTTAAAGAGTTTATTTATTTGTTTGACAGACAGAGATCACAAGTAGGCAGAGAGGCAGGCAGAGAGGGGAGGAAGCAGGCTCCCCGCTGAGCAGAGAGCCCGATGTGGGGCTTGATCCCAGGACCCTGAGACCACGACCTGAGCCAAAGGCAGAGGCTTTAACCCACTGAGCCACCCAGGCGCCCCCCTATTCCCTATTCTTAATGAATGGCATTGCCGTTCCTGAAAGTGTACTGATGTGAAATCTTAACATGGTGGCATACAATATTGGTATATACATCGTGGTATATGTTATTGACTGATTTAATCCCAGTTCCCAATCCCTCCCTTGCTAAGCATTATTTCAGTCAACCGTAGCTGTGTAACAAAGAACTATTCATTGAGGTGTACAGTGCATGTGGTGAGTATTTTTTAAATATATTTTTTTTAAGATTTTATTTATTTGTTAGAGAGAGAGTAAGCGAGCACAGGCAGACAGAGAGGCAGGCAGAGGCAGAGGGAGAAGCAGGCTCCCTGCCGAGCAAGGAGCCCGATGTGGGACTCGATCCCAGGACGCTGGGATCATGACCTGAGCCGAAGGCAGCCGCTTAACCAACTGAGCCACCCAGGCGTCCCTGGTGAGTATTTTAGGAAAGAATTGTCTTTTTTCTTTCTTCCTGTAAGATAGATATGATAACTTGGGGACAGAAACTATCCAGTGACCATGGAGGAAAGGTCATACAAATATCAAAAACATCAGCTGTAATATAATTGAGCCTCTAAAGACTAAACCAATGCTAGCAGCCCCCTACTCCAGACTTTAGTGAGGAGCAATTCCCTATCTGTTTAAGCTGCTAGATGCAGATTTTCTGTCATGTACAGTGAGAGCATCCTGATGAACTTGTCTTTGATTTTTCCAACACTTTAACTCCCATCCCTGTGATACTGTTGGTTTCAAAATACTGTGGACTTTTTCCTGAGAAAAATGTTTCTATTACTATTTGCAAACATTGCATTCTGATTCACTTATTTAGATGCAGCTTTAAATTATCCAGAGTAAAAACACGTGGAAGACAAAAAAATTCTAATGTTCTATTATTAGGGTGCCCCCAAGTCCAATTTTCTGGATCAGCCAGTTTACACCTGGTGTACTGGTGTAATAATTAAAAGCATCCTTTTCCCACAGCGTCCAGATTTAACGATAAACTAAAAGTCATCCTGTTATTGATTCACATAGATCAGTTTAATTATAATCTAAATACCAGAACGTTAAAAACCAGAAAAACTGCCATTTAGTAGGTTTGGAGGAACATAGTGGTTGCTCATTTCTCTCAGTGTCAAGCTTTTGATTTCTGGACTGGACATTTCAGCAGCCTTTGTGATACATACACATCAGGCTAGATTTAAGTGGTCTCGGTACAATTGAAAGTTGTTGTTTTGTTTTGTGGAAAAGCCAGGCATGATCATTTGAAAAAGCAGGATCCGTATCACAGTGACTCATTTTCTAAACAGACCTCAGACCTTTCATAGAATATCCCCACTCCTGTTCTCTCACCAAAGCAGGTACTGTTCTTCACTTTTACATCAACATCAGCTGTGGATGACTCAACAAAGGCTTATTTTACTCCTAGAACACTCATTAAAAACTGAAGTTTACCTAAGGTTGGCTCTACTGCTTTAAGTTACATAGATAAAATTGGCATCATTAGGGTTTAGAAAATCCTGTTGGTCATATCAACAATGTCCAGAGCACAGGTTATCATGATGCTCTTCATAGTAAAAATAGTTTAAGAGCAAACTCGACTTTTGCTTTCTTCCCATCCACAGTGATGCCTGTGAGTTATGCACAGAAGTTTAAGAAACTCTCAATACAGCCTAATCAAATTTGCCCTATTTTTTTCCCTTTAAAATGTCATTCTATTTTCACTTTGGTTTCTATTCTGAATAACTTTGTGTAGTCTCTTCCAAATTCAAGCAAAATTTTGGGGACTATTGTTCTGAATATTGTCCTACCAGCAGTCGCCTCTATATATTTGCTATTGTCCTAATCATCATGATGAACTTCTCTTCATGTATTGTTACATGTACATTGCATAAAGTTTTTCACTTAAGATCTAGAAAATTAGATTTTTTTAAAGGATTTTATTTATTTATTTATTTGAGGGGGAGAGAGAAAGATAGAGACAGCACAGTGTAAAGGTGTAGAAGGAGAGGGAGAAGCTGCCCAAGGGGCTCCCTCCCAGGCACCCTGGGATCAGGACCTGAGCCAAAGGCAGACGCTTAACCAACTGAACCATCCAGGTGCACCAAGAAAAATTGGATTATTTAAATAAAATTAATTTGGACTTTTGTGCAGCTTTCCAAGTTTTAATAATTCCCCTCTTGAAGCAAGCTCAAACACCTCAGGTTGACATTTAGGATCATGCACAATAAATTCCATCTGTTGCTCCAATTTTGCCTCTTCAAATCCCTAAGAAACCTTCTTTCAAAGAAGGGCTCATAACCCATCTTCATGTCCTACTTTAAAGCTTTACTCAATTTTTTTTCCTAACCATAATATTTTCCTCTCTCACGTCTAAAAGAAGTCGAAACAACTATTCATCTCACAATGGAAAAACTTCTTGTCCAAATAAGATCACCTGAATTTCTTTCTTCTCTGACCCTAAATAGGACTGGCATCTGTGAAATATGTTTTGGCACTCCGGTATGTCCTACCTTTCCTTGTTGATGTTTCCTGTATGTGTCTCCCAAATAGTTCTGGAGACAAGCCATATATTTGATTTGTATCTCATTTTTGCCAAATATTACAGAACAATAAATATATATATAAAGTTTTAATTGAGCAACTCTTGGTAAGAATTAAATGAGCAGATATAATGTTGGCCAAATTTAATAGTATGTGAACTTACAAAGACTCTTTGCCCTACACTGACTGCTAGCTTACACTTACATATGCTATTCAAGTTACTTCTCCAGTCTTCTCTTCCTTCAAATTATAAATCTGTATAAAATAGAGGAATTGTGTTTTCTACATCATTTGGATCATAGGCACCAGCAAAGCATAATATAGACATGAGGTCTTCATAAATATTCTATAGTCTATCTTCGATAACTTTCTTCCATATTGTGTTCCCCTGAGAAGCCAGAATCAGGTTCTCAATCCAGCAGTTCCTACCTGAGAAAGAAGGGTTCATGCTGATTCTGATAACTGCTAGATCAGAAAGTGAGTATGCGTTTCTCGCTGCTGGAGACATTGTCTGTGACCAAAGGTTTTCCCATTTCCTATTGATATACACACAGAACTCTCATTAAAACTGTGGAAATTTTGAATGCACTTCACCAAGGGTATGTACCCCTTCGTGCTGAAAGATGAACATTCTTAAAATAAACTCCTTTTACATCTAAATTGCAACTTGCAGGAGGTCTCACTTCTGAGCTGTGCACAAATAAAAAGGAGGAAGACTCTCCTGTGGATAATGAGTATATGCAGAATTCTTTAGTGAATAATCACAGACACTAGTTAAGGCAAGATGCAGCTGTGCATGCATAATAATGGTCTCAGAAAGCTGTGCTGTGTGGAGCATGGTTTGCTGCTGTGGGAAAAGGAAATTAATCTGGAGATGAAAAAGTTATTACTGCACTGGCTTAACAAAGTATAAAATAAGTTTAATGTGATTACATTTGATATAAATTTAAGAATGTAACATAGTGACTGGATTTGAAAAAGATGATTCTAAGAGAATGTGGAAGACCCATTGTGATAAGTATTTTAATCATGTCTCTGGAAATATCTACTTAGAAACTTGGATACACTTTCAGAAAAAGAAAGTTGGGTATGTTTAAAAAGTTATATACACATAACAAGTTACTCACATTTAGGATGGGTAGTTCCTGAATAAAACATAATTCTACTAAGACCACACTCTAAAACTGATTTGCCAAAACTGGGACATGGGACAAAAATCTGGCTTGCAGTGAAGAAAAGAAGGGGGGCTGAAACTTTGACTCTCATCTTGGCCCTTACTCTCGTGTTTACTTTGCCCCTGGTTCTTTCCTTTTTGTCTCTGCCTTGCTGCTTTTCTACATACGTATTTCCCCTTTGTATTTGACCTCTTCCTGTTCATTTGCATCCTTTTTCCCCTATAACATCCCTCCTCTTTTCCTATATTCTCACCCATGATATTTAAGGAGTTAAAATTTTTACATTATTTCATATAAATGAAGAACAGGAGAATGCCAAAGCTGTATGCCAACCCCCCATACCCCGTATCTTCTACCATCATAAAAAATTGTTGGTAGTTAAGCAGTAGGTAAATAAACACCAGAATTCTGCACAATTGACCTTTGTTATACAATCAATTAGTCAAGAGAGAACAACTGGGACAAATCATCATGATGAGTTTTTTTTGTTTGTTTGTTTTTTCTTTTTTAAGTAACGTCTATTCCCAACATGAGGCTTGAACTCGGGACCCCAAGAGCAGGAATTGCCTACTCTATCAACTGAGTGGGCCAGTCACCCCAAAACCCTCATAATATTGATGAAACAGCAGAGACTTAACAGAGCTGAGGGCAAACCTTCACTCTGAGATTTATAGTATTAATTTATAATCTATGTTAAGAATAGCCATTGGATTTAGGCTTTAACATATTCTATAGTCCTTTTCTCTCCTGCTTTATTATTTTTTGTCTGTTTTAAATAATAGCTATAGTTCCCTAAATAAGAAGTACAAATATAAGTCTACTGAATTTCCATAAGAAATATTCTACCTATGGACTAAAGGGAATCAGAGGCTCCACTATGTAACCTTAGTTGATTAATTCATCCCAATCAACTAGAGTTCTGTTCAGAATGTTAGAGTATGTGTGTCACATTACCACAAGCCAGTGAGGTTGCTTTCAGAAGACTGGGATATGTAACTCGTCACACGAACAGAGAAATCATCTGTTAGATAAATGGTTCTCAAGCCTGGTTGGATATTTGAATTACCTGGGGATCTTTTAAAAAGTACATGTTTTGCCTCCACCTCAAAGTTGCCAAAGATGGGGTCTGGGCATCCATATATTTTGAAAGCTTCCCACCTTACTCTAAAAATTGCCCCTTGATGTATGACCATCTGCTGTAGGTAATTGGGTTAAATTTATGGTTGGAAGCTCCAGGGAGGTCATAACCACACAATTCATTTTTCAATAGGCAGGCTGAGAGACATAAACATTCAATTTCTATATTAAACATATTTGGTTTGTGAGATGTCAACTACACAAGTAACATACTGCTGATCCCAGTACCTATTGTACTTATTTGAATACTAGCCTACCTTCATAATTCTCCCAATAAGTATTTGAGCCCATATAATGCCTTTATTGTATGTTTAAAAAAGCTTTCCTCAACCACCATTTTAGATTTAATATTCCGTCTTCTTCCTGTCAGTTCTGTCTGATGGCAAGACCTGTCTGTTGGTGAAGCATCATCTCTGCTACCTGAAAAAGATGGCTATTAAGGAAACTGAGTACATTATAATGCTTTTGAATTGTGTTCCCTATAAAGTTGCCAGCATTTCTTCTGGAACTGATAAATTTATCATTAATCAAGAGAAAAGAAAGTTACTATTTCCATCATCTACACTGCTACCACCACTCAAAGGCATTATTAGCCCAACTGAATAAACCACTACCTCTTTCTTAAGCATTGCTATGCAGCTGGGTCAATTTAGTGTTTCATTCACTGCATAAATATTTATTTAATTAAACCCCAACAAGTGTCAGGATCTCTGCTAGAAACTAGAAGTAACTGTTTCTGTAATTGACAATACTTTTAGTGCAGTTTCTGCCTTCTGTTGATATCCACAGAAATAACATGGCAACCAACATCAATGCCCTGCCCTCACTTCAGCCCACCCAAGGAGAGAAAATTCTTATTTCCAATTTTGTGACACATTCTTTTATTTTGGTACAAAAGCACCATTGGCTTGCTATTGGAAACTTCTCACAGCCTTTTCATTTGAAAATGTTTTTGACTGTTTTTTTTTTTTTTTTTTTAACAGCCCACTTTAGCCATTCCCTAGGGAGCCTGAAGAGAAGAGTGTGTGTACTTGTGTGTGAAATGAGAAGCGGACTTTTATTCTGAATGACATGCACCATGTTCTGTTAAATAATGTTTTGTTTTGTTTTTTCTCCCAAGCTGAAGATACTACTCTTGGAAAAATTCCTCACCATCTCTTTCACTTTATCAATTTACTTTTCTCATAAGCTTTCTTAATCCTTTATGCAGATAGACTCCTAGAGACATTTTATGGACATAGAGGAATTATGTGTAGGCTCATGATATCACACTTATTATAATTTATATAATTATTTCATTTATCATTGGTCATTCTTTTTTTTAAAGATTTTATTTATTTATTTGACACAGAGAGAGATCACAAGTAGGCAGAGAAGCAGGCAGAGAGAGAGGGGAAGCAGGCTTCCTGTTGAGCAGAGAGCCTGATGTGGGGCTGGATCCCAGGACCCCAAGATCATGACATGAGCTGAAGGCAGAGGCTTAACCCACTGAACCACCGAGGTGCCCCATTTATCATTTGTCATTCTTTTGTAACTTTAAATTTTACCACCATTTCCACTACTTTCCAATAATACACATTGGCTTTTGTAAGAAACTATTTAAAATCATTATCTAATTGCATTCCATATAACACACGTCTTAGTAACTATTGAGGATTCTGTAAGGAAGGATGCTTGATTTCCTTGACTAAAGTATACTATATCTGCAGAAGAGTTGTCAGAATTTATCAAAAAGACCCTTTTTTTCTCACTTTAGAAAAGTAACAAAAATGAATCTATAGAATAAACAATAATTTATCAGCACACCTTATTCAGTATTCTAGAAAAGTAATTTGTAGTCATTATTTAGTCTATATCAGTGTTATCAAACTTGGCAATGCATTATATACAATCTCTACATTTCTACTATTAGAATCTATATGAAAGGAAAACACTATGGAGAGAGTAGAGTCTTTTATTTTGAAACCCAAGAAATGCAAAGTATGAACAGCAAAAGGCAGTGGGAGTCCGCCAGCCTCTCCATTGATATAGCTCTTTTCATTTTCTCCTGGGGTCTTGCTGGTCATGGGATTGTATCAAATATTCTTAGCAGCATGAAATAATCAACAAACCTGAACTAGAGAAAGAGCAAGATCAGTAGGCAGGAAAATGTTCTGATGGATTAAAAAAATAGTTATGAAATTTGGGGATACAAAGCCCTATCTTTTCTTATGGATCTATTAAAAATATGTATTTATAAAAAGATTTTAAAAAACATAATGTGGATACCATTCAAAAAACAAGATCCTACCCTGTAGAAACATTCCTGTATGTGATTTATAACATATGAGTTTCTCAAGTTTAAAACTAGAGGAAAAAAAAATTACCTTTAGGAAGAACAGAGATTTTTAGTAAAATTTTCATTTGCTCTTACATTTAGTCACCACAGAATTATAATTAAGAGGAATAATACAAAATATAATAAACCTCATCCTTCCCCAAAGTTTCTCCAATTCACTTCAAAATCTCTTTCATCAAAGTTCTTTCTTCTCATTTGTATATCACATGTTATAGTCTCAGCACTCTGCCCTGTAGGCACTTTTTGGGGAAATGTTCCATGTGATCCATTTATCTCATGGGGGGTCTGCAGGCTTATCTTGTGAATTTATAGTTCTCAGTGAGAAATTTTTAATAGTATACTTTCATTTCAATAATAATTTATTAATAAAACAGTGTGAATAACCTGAAGAGACAAACTTTTTAAACACTACATGATTTTAGCACTTTCATTTTTGATTTTAGTATTAGTTCCAAATGATGCTTTTCACAATTAGGAAATTAGTAGCAAGAAATTACTTTTGTGTTTATGTTAAAGTTATAGTTAGATCAAATTTTAGAATGGATTATCTCAAATTAAATAATATTCTTTGAGATACAATAGACTTCCATGACAATGGTCCTGAATGAATCACCTTTCTCTGTGTTGATACACTTACAGGGTGACTGCACCGCTGAGTAGCAAACCATTTATGCACCTCTAAGAACTGAACTGGCTTTCTGGCTCATGCTGGCCAATAGAATGTGGCAAAAATGATATTGGGTAAATCTGAGGCCTTAAGAGGTCTCATAGTTTCCATCCCTGCCCCCTCAGAATGCTTCACCATCATGAAAGAAACAGTCTATCTGATAGTATACGAAAAGCCACATGGATAGGAGCTAAGACCTCTCAGCTGAATCCAACACGAACCATCAAATTTGTAGATGAGGCCAAACTTGTAGATTTTGGAGAATCTTGTGCAGCTGCCCTGCTGATGTACACAATTCTGAGGAAATAGTGTTTCTAACTTATTGGGTATAGAAGATAACACATACAACCGTGTTCTATTTTTAAATATTAATATATTTTATATATTATATAAACATCATACACACACCCATATCTATCTATCTATCTATCTATCTATCATCTATCTATCTATATACATATATATTTCTCTAATCCAAAGTTACCTAAAAATGTTTACAAAGCAAGCATAACAAGCAAAATGTCATTTTATATGAAAAAGAATAATAAATACTTTACTGTCTCAGTATGACAGCTCACCCCACCAATATTTTGGGGAAAGTTTTTGACTCTTAGATATTTGCGTCAGAGTTAGTACACTTTGATCTTGAGTTTTGTGTAAGAAACCATTAGGTATTTCAACACAGAAAGAAAACCAAAATCCTCTATGCATTTCTTCTTTGCATTTCTGGAGGTAGAGACAGAAAGAGGTATTTTGCTCATCATAAGAATGTATTTTAGGGAGAAACACTGATCTCCCACCTTCTTATTGGCTTTTTCCTGTATAGTATTTTTCTTTATATGACTATAAAGCCAATAATCATCAATAAAATAGAAAATGGCAGTAGATTATAAAAAAATAATAAACTAACAGTTTAAATTGTGTTTGAGTAGAAATTTGAAATGGTAGATATCAGTGATGGGGGACCAGAAGGCTGGCTGAGGACAAAGCAAAAGGCTGATACCTTGCAACCTCCCCCCCACCCCCAACTCCTGGGTGGGATATGTGACATTCTTTAGAGATCTCCCAACTATCTTAATAGCTTGCTAAAAAGGGCAAAACAACCTTGGCAATGGCAAGGCCTTTGGTGTCTGGTATCTTGTAGGTCCTCCTTAGCATATGAAAGTTCTGTTGAAACCTCCCTTTTCCCTACTTCCCCCACCCCCATTGTACATAACCTGCCACCCCTCACAACCTGGGGCAGCAGTTCTTCCTGCCCACTGGTCCTGCCTGTCCTTGTGCCTTAATAAACCACCATTTTGCACCAAGGATGTCTCAAGAATTCTTTCTTGGTCATCGGCTCCCAACCTTACCCCGTGAAGCTCACCTATATTCTAAAACTTCATCATTAGTATATTATGATAGAAATGACCTCTCTTGTTTTGCTCTGAAGAAATATTGATGAGCCAGCGACCTAACTAGTTAGGAGAAAGTTACCGAAAACATTCTGTTGTGGGAGGTAATCTGGATAATGGAAATCAGAGACTTAAAAGGAAGTTCCTCTTTCAGGGGAAGGGCTTGGTTATAAATTACTGGGGACCCTGAAAACTAGCATTTGTTTTATGGTTTATAGTCTTTTTTCTCTTTTAGATCTGCATTATGTAATACCTCATTTGTGTGTCTATTTGCATATTCTGTATTAGGAACAATGATCTTTGTACCTATCCCGGATTAGTTATAGAAAACTAAAAACAATAACAGTGAATAGGAAAGAATACTTTCATCATACTTTATAATTTAAGTTCAGGAAAAGTATGGGTGAAGATGTGCTGGACAAGATGTCCCAGAATGTGCCACTTTGGCATAAAGATTATTCTAAATTAGAAGTAATCAAAACCCAGCAGATGCAGGAAAGGCTCTCTGCTTTCCCCTCAACTGCCTAAATTTACTTTGGAAAGGAGAGCCTGCAATAGGAAAAGAGCTATTAACAAAGACTCTCCTTTACCTTACAAACTTATCTGCATAATAGGCAACCTTGTTTTTTCAAACATCTTTCACCATCTTACTAATGAGCTTTCTCCCCTCTGTGTCCTCAGACCCTACCCCTGTCCAGAACTCATGTAAGCTTTCTGTCACCTCATCGTCTTTGGAATCTCATGTCTGTGTGGATTCCCCATACATACACCTATTAAACTTGATTTTCTCCTGCTAATATGTCTCCTGTCAAAATGATTCTAAGGCCAGCTAGAAGGACCACAGGGCAGAGGAAGGCCACAATAGGTAAAACTTCTTTTTAGTTTTAACTTTATTCTGTAAAGAAATTATGAAAGGATATAGACATATCTATCGTCTCTTAGACTATAATATAATGTAAACATTAAATTAAAATGAGAATTTAGAAATAAAATAAGAGTAGAAATATAAAAATGCAAAATATTAAGTTCACTTTACCTTTTAAAGCTACAGTAAGATCTCCTAAGTGACACACAGCTAAACTAGAGTGCTTTCTTGTCCTTGAGCTGAATTATCTCCACATTACATAAAGAGTAAATATTTATACCCTCAGTTCCTACAATAAATATAGGCATGCCATAGAAGACATGAAGTCAAAGCACTTGTAACTACTTTTAAATATCATTTTCCTACTTAATCTTTTTACTGTAATGTACTTTAATTTGGCAATAGAATTGGCTACCTGGATCCTGAATTTTCAAGGTATGTAAATGATGCAATTTTTTATTTTTATTTTTCTTTGATTGTGTCAATGACAAAGGCAGAACAGAGCTAAAGCTTCAAAAACTTTAATAGTTAACCATTTATAAGAAGTGGCACCTTTTAAATTAGCAAGACACCAAAACCATCTGTGTAAGAAATGTCAGAATGAAATACAGGGAAGCTCGCTTCATACTGAGAATCTTTATCAGAGTGCATAAGTCTTTTCACATGTGGCCCTTATCCTAGTGCGAAGATCATAGGGGAAATAATTGCTAAAGGGTGCCTCTAGCTTAGTCTCTATTTTATCTTTTCATTTATGAGAAAGAAGATAAAGGACAGTGCTCAATATAGCAAGATTAGAGTTTACGGTTCCTCTTAGATGTTAGTCTTGAACTTGTATAACACAGGTTGCATTTCCTAATGAACTGATGACATGTGAAGATGAACAGCTTAAACCTTCTCTAATCAAAAAATATTTCCAGTGGAATATAAAGGCTTCACAATTAATTAGTCTTTTTAAGAATTTTTTTTTTATCATTGGATTTACTCTCAGGTTATTAGGATATGAAACCATATTCCATGTTTAACAAAAGGGAGAAAAGGAGAGAGTTCAACCTAATAGAGAATGAAGATCAAGGTAATTAAAACAGAATTGAATAAGGAAGAATAGAGACTCAGGGTGTGAAAGCACTTGTTTTTGTTTTGTTTTTTTTTTTTTTTTTTGGTATGTGTGTGAAAGCACTTTCAATAGTATCATTTGATTCACCTGATTGAGTAACAATATAATTTAACACAGGGTTTATTCAGAAAACTGTAGGTGTTTGACAGAAGTCGTCATTCTTTGTTTTGGAATGGGGAATGTCAATGGTGGTGTATGTTAATAGAAAGTAGGAAATCAATTTAAACTAAGAATGCTTGAACACATATCTATATCATTTTTAAAAGACAGTTTCAGGGACGCCCGGGTGTCTCAGTCAAAAACAATTTCAAAGAGCTTACCTTCCTTATATTTTAATTAATGGTTTCCTGCACAGAAAAAAACTAAGTAAATCTGCAGTTCATATTTATGTGTTCATTTATTTAGAGCCTGCTCTGGTGTAGAAATGTTACATGGTAGCTAAACATTATGCTAATGTGTATATCTTTCATATTTTTGAGTACACAGAGATATTCTAAATTACCTAGGATTTCTCAAAATCAAAGAGTGTGTGAGCCGTTATTTTATTCATGATTGTTGATTATTAATGATTACATACAGATCGGTATTTGTTTCACATTCATTGATAGGCAACATGTAAAGAATATAATCTAAATAACATTGCCTTGGATAGATGGTTTTTACACCATCCCAAGGTGTTGAAATGTGAATGTGTTTAGTTTAAGATGCAAGAATTTGAAAGTGTTGCAGAAACAGATTTACCTGTTATTTTATGAAGTTAGCAGTTAATTTACACTGATGAGCTATAATTGTTATGGATGTTAATTCAATTGTTTATATGAATTGATTGGTAAATAGATCAAGAGTCCTAAAACTGTCAATATTTTATTCTTTTTTTTTTTTTTAAGATTTATTTGTCTATTTGACAGACAGAGAGGCAGGCAGAAAGAGAGAGAGTGGGAAGCAGGCTCCACGCTGAGCAGAGAGCCTGATGCGGGGCTCGATCCCAGGACCTTGCGATCATGACCTGAGCCGAAGGCAGAGGCTTAACCCACTGAGCCACCCAGGTGCCCCCAATATTTTATTCTTTAAGATAGATAATCTAAAATTTTACCTAAATTTTATTGAAAAATAGAAAGTTTAGAGTAATATGTGAACACATCAATGACTGCCAATACTCAAAGGGAATCTTTCTAGAGTATTAACTGTCAAGTGTTTTTCATCAGTGCAGCATAAAATCTGCGAAACAAAAAAGAAAAAAAAAGTTCCTATCCCAGTGGAACTCTCAACCAGGTGTGAAATCTGAGGACAAATGACCTAACTTCATCAAGGCTTATTTCTTATTTGTAAAATAGGGATAAATGGGCATTTTATACATGACTGTTAAGGAATATTTAACACATTGATTCTTACACAGAATATGCTAAATAACAAATAAAGAAGCCATTTACCTATTTTCTTTCTTCTTTTATTTCTAAGAAAGTGGCCTTAATTTTTTTTAATTCAAATGTTGAGATATAAGTTAATCAAGCATTAAGATATTCACTATTTTACTTGTGTCAGTATATGTCACATTTGTAAAGCTGGTAATAGGAGAGCAGATTTTTAAGTCAGCATAGAGAGTTTAATTGTCATTGTGAATGCAAAGCAACGGAAAATTAGAAGCTTAAATAGAACTAAACAGGACTGTTAATGTGCCATCAAGTTCATGTTCACAGTGTCCCTGATACTTAGATAATAAGGGCTGAGAAGAGAGTTTCCCCTTGCCCCCACATGTATGCCTATCTTCTGCCTAATCTTTCCATGATTTTCTCTTCCCTGAATTTTCAAACTGTAAATATTGCAATCTAACATATATTTATGATCAGAAAGTGTCAAGGTGTACTAAGTGTAAATGTATGAACACAGGTTTTAAAGACCTAGTGAACAGGTGAAAATGCTAAAAGCCTCAAAACCCACTGTGCTTTCTTTGAGTCCTGCTCATATGCTTTCACTCTACTACACCCAAACGAAATTTTTCCCCTTTGATTTTGTTTATTCTTCTTCTCATCCATAATGAGTCTCCCATGAATTCTTTAATCATGAAAGCACAGCTTGGATTCTTTATATTTAAGTCCCTGGTTCCAACTGAAATTTACATATCGAAGTATGAAAAAAAATCTATCCAGGTTTCTTTATTTGCACATTTATGACAAAAATATGGGATAAGCAGAACACTTTTGTGCTGTGTGTATACTGCTTATTTCATAGATATGTATTCTTTAGAACATATCTGCATATAAAATAAATTCTAAGATTTCCCAAATCATAAAGGAGCTTAAGACTCACTAATTTATATTACAATTATGAAAATAAAAGAGCAAATCCTTGTGTAAGATTTCATCAGTGACATTTCAGCATGTTTCTGTTTACCTTTTTTCCCTGGTAATTATGTTAGTAGACAATTATTAACAGAATGTCTGTTAATGATGATGCTTTTGTAATCACAAAATGTGAAAAAATTGAATGCATTACATAAAATCTAGTTAAATGCTTTTCTATTTAGTGACTATTCAATGCAAGAAAAGTTACTGGGATATTATTTGACATTATGAAAATAGTTCTAAACATAACAATGTTGCAGGCATACAATGCAACTTACAGAGTAAAAATGAAATATTGATTCTTATATGTTAATATGTTAGAAAATATTAGTAACATAGTAAAATAGAGTAGATTTTGACTTTAAACAGAAAGAAAACATATCATAATCTAATGATAATGGTAATGGTAATCCAGATATTCAAAATGAGAAATATAATACTGTAACATTAGTAATCCATAAAACATTTTGGTTATATTGTCTTCTAGTAATAAAAATGAAATCCTAAGATTTACCATCCTGAGAATTTGTGGATTAAATATTACTAGACATATAACAATAATTCTGTTAGATACTTTTTTTTGGAATTTAAGAACTTTTCAAAAATCCCTTGTTTTCAAGGGATTTGAGATCTTGATTTGGAAGGCAATTCTATTTATTTCAAATGAACTATTTAGTGCAGTCATATAACTGTAGGAAGACAAAAAAATTTCAAGTAAAACCCTTTAGGCTTCAGCATAGGATAGTTATTCCACAGTATCTGATTTGCCTTTGCTTTCCTCACATATGCTACCATTGCCAGCCTGGTGAAATCGACAGGGACTATGTTAATGACTGACTTGGTAATCTGAGTCTTAGCTCCTTTTCAGCTACTACAAAATCTTGGCCAACATATTAATAATATGTGTCTCCCTTATCTATTTTTAAATCTTTAGTCATGAATTGTTTTTATAAGATTCAGAGGTATGATTTCATTTCATCTGCTTGATAACTTTAGGCAGTAAGGTGGTAATTCCCATTTTATAAATGAAGGCATTTGGTAACAGAGAGTTTAAATACTTCAGTGTTATGCCAAAAATAAAATAGGCAGAGACAGAGTGTAACTTTCTCTGTTCTTGCTACAATTTCTCCCTAAGTATGGATTCATTTCTATCTGCCTGTACACACCTTCATTTCAGCAATTGATCATTTACTTTCTTTTAAAAAGAGGGTAAGATGGGAAGGAAGAAATTAGATACAAGAAACCATCACTCTCTTCTACTATCATACATCACCTTTTCCTCTCCCACATCAACTTTAAAGGGCTGTATATTGCAGAGTTTATAAATTCAAATGTGTAGAAAGGCCTTTGGAAATATTATGAGCAAAGCTGTTCAGTATTGAGAGGATGACTTAGAGAGTTCATGGCTCAGATCACCTTGAGCAGAGTCTACAGGCCTGTCAAATATTGTTTCAAACAAATGTGTGCAGAAATTGATAAATCTTCCAGTTTTTCAAAGGAAGGCTTATATCCAAATTTTATGCAAAATCTCCTAATTTTAAATTTCATATAAAGAGTTGTAAATTACAACCAATTTGTAACTTCCCATCCATGGTTTCTACCTTTATCTCTCCCAGACTGTTGACAGTTTAACCCTCTGAGTTCCAGAATCTGCCACCAACACTTCATAATAATGGAGGCTGGCAATGGCTTGCATATCAACTTTTTTAAAATCTTTGGGTACATTTAATTTACATCTTAACCAATTATAAACAGTTTAGAAGTGTGTTTATTGAAAGATCTCTTAACTATCCCAACCACTTAAAATAAGTAATTATGCAATTAGATAGAAGTCTAATGACCACTAAAATGACAACCATGTTATAATATATAAATGTATCAATTTAACATGTCAAATGCCTTAAATTTACACAATGTTATATGTTGAGAATATTCAATAAACATTTTTAGAAAAGAGATTCCTTCACTTGGCTTTGTATCTTTCTCTACTATCTCCCTTGCCAAGCTCATCTACTACCACATTTTTTTTTTTAAGATTTTATTTATTTATTTGACAGACAGATCACAAGTAGGCAGAGAGGGAGGCACAGAGAGAGAGGGAAGCAGGCTCCCTGCTGAGCAGAGAGCCTGATGCGGGGCTCGATCCCAGGACCCTGAGATCATGACCTGAGCCAAAGGCAGAGGCTTAACCCACTGAGCCACCCAGGTGCCCCAACTACCACATTTCAGCTATTATCTGTCATGTCAATAAACTCTCAACCTGACGCATTTAGCACAGACTTCTGTTCATTCCTTCCTTATAGGAATATTGGTATCTCCTCAATTCATAATTTTTATAAGATTCAGAGGTATGATTTCATTTCATCTGCTTGATAACTTTAGGCAGTAAGGTGGTAATTCCCATTTTATAAATGAAGGTTTTATAAATATAAATGAAGGTTTTATAAATGAATTGTAGATCACTGATCTACAGGGGACAGCAAAAGTGTTAATTTCCTAAACATATACCTGAGTTTTGTTTTGTTGTTCTTTTTTAACCTCAGTAAATGTCATTATGCTTTCAGAGCACTCTATTCTTGTTTCACAGACCTTTATTGTTTTATAGTACCTTTAATTATATAATCATGTCTGGGTAATATAATGTATCTCCTACTAGACATAATTTCTATAGGGACAATAATTTTTTCTTATATCTTTATTGTGACATCTTAGTACCTAATATACTGCCTGGCATGCCATACATTTGTCAGTAAACAATTTATTGCCTCTCAGCTCCAAATTTACCCTTCCATATATGCTCGTCCATAATGGGAGGAATTCCTGCTTTATGTATTTCTTCTTCACAGTGAGCCTGATGTCAAGCCTTCTCAGTAGAATAAGCTAGAGCGACACTGCAGGAGAAGGGCTGGCCTGAAATTCTGACTGCTCACAGTGGGTGCACAGTTGTGAGTTAGAGAACATCCTGCCTTGTTCTATCCCTGACAGGAGCCTCTTCAGCAACCTTACAACCTGGGCCTGGCCTGGTGACCACCCTTCCGCAGGCTTTTCAACACAAACAGCATGAAGAACTCCACCCTTCCTGTTTGCACAAGTGCCCCAGTTTTCCATTGGGACCCCTGCCCCTCAGTTTGCCTTTAGCCCACTCTTTCTATACACCGGCACCTATGTCAACTGAATGAGATTCCACCATGTGCCTCCTGTGCTCAGGGTATTGCTTCTCCAGCAATTACAAACTAGCCCTGATCTAGGCAAATCTGTTAACTTCTCTGTTTTTTGATGGTTGCAGCCACACATTTTCCTACAGCTGCTGGAAAGAGGGAGATTCTGGGGAGCAGTCTTATTTAATTGGCAAAATTTAGGTCATTTGCTCAAATAAGTACAGATATACATACCTTGCAGATACTGCTTGAGGGTTCAGTTCCAGACCACAGCAATAAAGTGTATATTGCAATATGGCAAGTCAAATGAGTTTTCTGGTTTCCTAGTGCATGCACAAGTTATGTTTATACTACACTGTAGTTCATTAAATGTGTAATGGCATTATGTCTTTAAAATATATATACTTTAATTAAAATACTTTATTGCTAAAGAACGCTAACCATTTTCAGCAAAGTCATGATCACTGATCACAGATCACCATAATATAATAATAATGAAAAGTTTGAAATATTGAGAGAATTACCAAAATGCATCACAGAGAAACAAAGTAAACAGATGCTATTGGGAAAGTGGCAATGATAGAATTACTTGTTCAACACAGGGTTGCCACAAACCTTCAGTTTATAAAAAATGTACCATGAAGAACAATGAGCTAAAGCACAATAGAATAAGGCTTATATTTATACTGATGGTCTGTTATTCTCAGCTTCTGTAGCGGGTGGTTAGTTTTAAATTGCACCAACAATCATAAGTGGAAAGTTTCTTAATCATATGAAAGGGATTCGTACACTGGGCAGCCAAAATACATATGTACACACATAGATATGTTCTCATTACATGTATGCCCAAAGATATTTGTTTTGGCATTCCATGTAATAGTAAAACTTGAAAAAAAAAAAGCTAAACGTTGATCAATAGAAGAATGATTGAATAAACCTGTGGTATGTTATTGGTAGACACTATTGTTGGCTACTCATGTGCTAATCTCAGTATGCTACTGTCTCTGGCATTCTACTGTAAAAATAGACAAAATAAACAATTCTGAAGTATCTTTTTTGTATTGGAGTGACCATGTGAATTACGGCTTAGCCAATGATATTTAAAGAGGTCTGCTGTTCAACTTCTGAGAAAGTTCTTCATCTCCTCTATAAAGATGTGTGTGTGTGTGTGTGTGTGTGTGTGTGTGTGTGTCTGTATGAGAAAGAGACAGAGACAGAGAGACAGAGAGGAAGAGAGAGGTTCTACCTACCTACTTCCTGCATAAGAGTGAGGACACAATGCAGTCAATTTCAGCACCTATCTTCTAATTATGAGGCTACAAATCTAAGGATCACTGCCAAGGATCACTGATGGAAAAGGATGAGACTGGATGCATTAGGATGTTACTTAGCATCAGATTTTACTGTCGCATTCTTGTTACTGGAAAAAATAATCATAATGTTTAAATAGGGGCTGCTGAGAATTTCTAATAAGTAAATATGAATGAATGAATCCTTAATTGATTCCATATTTATTTGATGGAATATGAAACAGCCCATAACGATTACATCAATGTCAATAAATCTTAAGAAGTAAATATTGAGTAAGAAAGTACATTGTTTGGTATTTGTGATAGATTTAGTAATTAAGAAAAAATTTGAAAAGTGCTACATATATTTTAATGGGTACATATTTAATAACTATGAATATTAGTAAGAAAATTTCACAGAAGGTGAGGGAGAGAATTGAATGCCAGTGTTCCAAATGGAAAGATCTGACATTGTCTTTAGTATTTTATTGAGGAAGAGTATGAAGAAAACATAAAAATGTTTAAATTTCTTGAATCTGGAAAATAGGTACATTGGTATGTATAAAACTATTTTTTTCTTTATGTCTGACATAGTTCACCTAAATACATTTATCTTAAAGTGCTTGTAAAAAGTGTGCAATTTAATTCTTAATATAACTTTGTAGAGAAAATATTATCTTCATATTACAGAATAACTGAGATTTATTGAAATTACGTGATTTGTCTGTTGCGATTTCAATTACAGTGTTTCTTCTCCACAAATTGTTAATGTAACAGCATGGTACATTTCCCATGGGAAATATTTACCTGTTACCTAATAAAATTTTGTTCACAAAGTTGACTAAAAACACAAAAACTTTCAGAGCTTGCATTCTTCTAGTAGTCATACATAATTTGAAACTCTGCTAATTTCTTATAAAATAGCTTAGGTAGTTTAATTGATATTTCAAAGATCACCCCAGATTTACTCCTTTCCAAGGGTCTAGGAGATTACGTAAGATTTAAAGAAACAGAAAAGTTCTTTTTTTTTTTTTTTAAGATTTTGTTTGTTTATTTGACAGACAGGGAGAGAGAGAGAGAGATCACAACTAGGCAGAGAGTCAGGCAGAGAGAGAGAAGGGGAAGCAGGCTCCTGAGCAGAGAGCCCGATGGGGGACTCGATCCCAGGACCCTGAGATCATGACCTGAGCCAAAGGCAGAGGCTTAACCCACTGAGCCACCCAGGTGCCCAAAGAACCAGAAAAGTTCTTCCCAGTTTACTAGCATAAAGTAGTGCTGTCAGAGAAGAAAAGTGTCCCAATAATTATGTATTTCAAGGCATACCCAGGATCTGAAGTAACAAATTAAATGGTAAAGATTAGAGTGGAATGGAGGATATAAAACAATACCAAATATGATTCTCTTTGTATATGTTAAGAGAGGGCAAATACCTGTGTGTATATATATGTATGTGTGTATATCTATCTATCTAGATAGATAGATATATATGCTTACATCCCAACATATATTAACTTGTTGTAAAGAACTGGAATATAAGATAAATTCTGTTACATAAATAGATAATAAATACATGTAATGCAGTAACATATTTCTCACTTTTGCTATAATTAACAATGACCAATATAACAATGTTATATAATCTGACTTATATTTATCATAAATCAAACATCCATTGTTTTTAATAGAAGTCCAAAAACAAACACTGAATGACCTCACTTATATATGGAATCAAAACAAATTGAATTTGTAGAAACACAGCATGGGTTGCCAGAGGTTGTGGGTGTGGAGGAAATGAAGGGATGTTGGTCCAGGTGTACAATTTCAGTTAGGAAAGATGAATTAGTTCTGGAGAGCTAACATACAGTGTGGTGACTTGAGTTAACAATACTGCATGTTACACTTGAAACTTGCTAAGAGGGTAAATCTTCAGAGTTCTCCCCATGCACAAAAAAGGTAACTATGTGTGATGATAGTTGTGTTAATCTGTGTGATTGTGGTGCTCAGTTTACACATCATATGTATTTCAAAACATCAACTTGTACATCTTAAACATATCGATTTAAATTTGTCAATTATGCCTCAAAAAAGTGAAACAAAAGGGGGGAAGGCTGTGAAGTGTCAGAACCTAAATATCTAAGAAATAAAGAGAAAAGTATATTAAAACCCATTATGTATAAATGCCAATTAAGAGAGAAAGTGAAATATAAGTGAAAGCTAAGTGAAGAAATGGAAAGAAGAAATTCTAATTTTACTTCACTAAAGAAAGTAAAAGTAGCAAAAGGAAAATTTAAATGTGTTGCTGTGCTAACCCAGAGTTGTACCTCCTTTGGGCTCACAGGGTATTTAATGATACTGCCAAAGAATTGCTTCTGTACTACTTGGAAAAAGCTGTGGTGATACTTTTGGCTTAATTAAAATGAAGTTAGTGTAGGTAAAATGCAATACCACTAGGAGTGCAAAATTTCTCTATAAGTTTTGGCTGCATGGTTTATGTCAGATTCTAATCCTTAACATTACAGAAATAGAAAAGTGGGGAAAATGTAAATTGAAGTATCTTTTATGTTTCAAACAATGTCAAGGGGTAAAGATTGTTAATTATATCAAAAGTGAGAAATATCTTACTGCATTACATGTATTTACTCTCTATTTATGTTACAGAATTTATCTCATATTCCAGTTCTTCACAAGTTAATATATGTTGGGGTGTAAGCATATATATATATATATATATATATATATATATATATATACACACATACACACATATACACACATGGATATATATACATTCATGTATATGTGAGTATATGTACACATGTACACACACACACACACACACACTCACACACATTGCATACTTAAATACACCAAAAGGAGATTACCTGAAAGAGAAATGAAATTGAGATTTATTGAGTCTGTACTAAATGCCAGGTGGCAAACTGGGATATATTATTTTAAGTAATTCCATAATATCTGTGAGGTTAGGTTACCATTATTATTCCAATTTTGCTGGTAAGTAAACTGAGTCATGGACAATTTTATCAAGCACTATTGGAAGCATAGCCAATAATAGCAGAAGTTTATTTAAAGCAAGACTCATACTTTCTAAAGCTCATACTTCTTATGACATATCATAATATTTTAGGTTGTCACAAACTAGAAGTATTAGGATGTCATGGCAACCGTAGGTTCAGTTCCTATCCTTATAACTTATTTATTTGTTTCTTATACTTGCCTATATTTCTGAGCTTGTTTACTCATCTCAAAAAGGAGAATCCTAATATAGGTCTTATTCTACCTTTCTTCAAAAATTATCATTGGAGGGGCAAAGAAGCCTACAGCTATATATAAGCCTATTAAAAATAAATTATATCCATTGTTAATGATTTTGCATTATTTATATACATTTCTTATGTGAACTTCAGTTTTCTCCATAGGAAAAAGAATGCAAGTTAATTTGAAGATGTCTACTTAGTGAATGTCCCATACAATTATTTTATGAATATATAGCAGTCATTTTATTTTGTTTTATTAAGATTTATTTATAAGCATACAATATTCACTAAGTGGAGACTTCTTTTTTTGGTAAGAATGATACAAAAAAAGGAAAGAGAGAGTTCCATAGATTAAACTTAATATAAAAATTATTTTATTTTTACTGGAACTATAAAATCTAATATTTTCAAATACATAAAGACTTTTTATTTTTGGTAGTTTTCAACTAAATGTTAGATTCAGTTTAACTGTAAAAATGTTAAATTTCAAATACTCCACTATATCGCCCACAAGCCATGCATGAGCACACTTGACATGATGGTCAGAAAAACAAGTCTTTTCAAGTGGATACAGATGCCAGCTGAACCTGCTGCAAGGTTACTTCTGGTAATACATTTACTCTCCTTGAAGTAGAAGGATCAGAACACTAAATGGCATGCAGATAAAAGGTTGTCTGTGGAAACCTTGATTTGATCAAGGTAATTATAGCCTGTTCTTGACAGCAGGTCAAAATACGGCAATCTGGGATCTCAAAACGTTTTGTATAATCTACTATCATTTGTTTGCTATAGGCTTATGAGGAAGAGGCATCCTGGGTGAAACCTAGTTGTACTCTGTCTATATAAGAGAAGTGACCAAATCAAAGAAAAAGCAACTAAAATATTCCTACCCTGTGGCAATCAAATGTCAAGATGGCGGAGAAGTAGCAGGCTGAGAGGACATCAGGCAGCAGGAGATCAGCTAGATAGCTTATCAAACCATTCAAATGTAAATCATCTTACATTCAATGTCTTTGATTATATTCCTTCAATTTAGGGTAATGGTATATTTAACCTAATTATTGTAGATGTAGTCATGAAGAAGCCCAACTTTAATGAAATCTTCAAGCCAAAGAAAAAGAGAACATTGAATGCTTAGTTTCAAGTACTAAAAAAGACATAAATGGAAAAAAAATCCCTAAAACTACTTAACTAGCCTATTCTTCAACACAGAAAATAAAATCCTTTGTTTTCTATAAAAGAAAAACAAAATATTTCTATATTGCAATATTAATTGGGCACCTGGGTGGCTCAGTTGGTTAAGCAACTGCCTTTAGCTTGGGTCACGGTCCTGGAGCTCTGGGACAGAGTCCCACATCAGGCTCCCTGCTTAGCTGGGAGTCTGTTCTCCCACTGACCTTTCTCCTCTCATGTTCTCTCTCTCTCATTCTCTCTCTCTCTCAAATAAACAAATAAAATCTTAAAAAAAAAACTAAAAAATTTTATATTGCAATATTAATTGATACATCAGAAATATCTGTATTGAAGGAAACAAAAAAAAAAGGCTAACAAAAGGAAACAATAATGATTTAAGTGGGAATAACCTTGCTGCGTTGGAGAAGAAGAGATATATAGGAGGGGGGTATGTTGTAGATTCAACACGATTTGGACAATAACACGTATGAGGGTTTGACTGAATTAGATTATAGAATTGAGCACCATCTGGAGATTTCTAAGGTCTATTCCAGAACATGACGATATAAATAAACCCAATGGATAATAATTTCTTAAAGTCCTGTATATCATTCATTACAAATTCATATTTTTTCACATCTCTTTATCTCTTATTGTCTCAGATGTAATTTACATCTATTACAAAACATATCTTTTTTTTTTAAAGATTTATTTATTTATTTGAGAGAGAGAGAGAGAGCAGGAGCAGGAGGAATACAGAGGAAGAAGGAGAGAGAATCTCAAGCAGACTCTGTTCTGAGCAAGGAGCCCATTGCAGGGCTTAATCTCCTGACCCTGAGATCATTACCTAAGCTGAAACCAAGTTTGACCCATAACCAACTCTGTCACCCAGGTGCCCCTACTACAAAACGTTTCTTAGGGGGAATTAGTCGCCTCTTTCCTCTTGATGCTACTTATTGCTGAATTAATATGTCTCCAATCTAGTGTTCAGCCTTAAGAAGGATCAGTAGTAGATTTTTTTTTCACTTCCACATGTAGAAGATTGTTTGTTTTGATGGTTCATATGTGAAATTTATTGTTTTTAAATGTTCAAATACCTGGTCAATAAATAAAATTAATAAATAAAAGACATTAATTAACTTTGGTGCATTTTAGTCTGCACTGTCTGAGTTATTACCATGTGTAATGCAGCTGAGAGCATTTCTGGACAAAGCTGAAATGGAAACACATGGTGATTGAGTAAAACAATCACTTCAGCTCTTTCTTCCATTTATCTTCTGATTGCTTTTTAAATTTATTTTATTTTTTATTTTCATACAGTAAAAATTAATTTTAGTATAAATTTCTATTAATTTTAATACAGTCATAGGTTCATGTGACAACCAGAACAATCTGGATGCAGAATAGTTCCATCACTCCCAAAACACCCTCCTGATACCCCTTTAAAATCACACCCTCTCCCACTTCTAAACCCTAATAGGCACTGATCTATTATCCATCACTTTAATTTTTGTTGTTGTTGTTGTATGTAAAGGGAGTCAAATATTATGTAACATTTTGAGTCTTGCCTCTTTTACTCAGCATAATGTATCAATCATCTGTTCTTTTTTATTGATAGATAGTAGTAGTTCATTGTATGTTTCTTTGATAATTCACCCACTGAAGGACATTTGGTTACTTTCAGTGCTTGTCAATCATGGAGAGAGCTGCTATAAACACACTTGTACAGGCTGTATGTATTTCACTATTTTTAAGCAAGGTAATTTTTCTTTTTCCTTTTCTAGGAATCTTTGAGTAGAGTTACAGTTGTGAAAATCATAACTCTCGTAAAATGACAAAAATTGTTATTTGCCAGATAATTTTTAAATTTTTTAAAATTTATTTGACAGAGAGAGAGAGATCACAAGCAGGCAGAGAGGCAGGCAGAGATTGGGGGGAAGCAGGCTTCCTGCTGAGCAGAGAGCCGGATGTGGGGCTTGATCCCAGGACCCTGAGCTCATGACCTGAGCATTCGTGCAGAGGCTTTAGCCCACTGAACCGGCCAGGTGCCCTTTACCAAATAATTTTTTGCTGTATCTACCACAAGCATGTAAACTCCATGAGTTTAAATGTTTTGTCCACTGTTACATCACTAATGGTTGGGAAAAGTGCCTAGAACTGAAAGAATGTTTGTTTATGTGCGTCTGTGTATGTGTGTGGAAGAGAGATCTTAAGAAACTGCCATCTCATTATTTCAGGGAAGAGTAACTATGAACAGGGCACACCAGTTTATAGGAAGGAATGAAAGTGTAACTTTATTTGGGGAAATCAGTATTTCCTGATATTCAATGATATCGAATATACAGAATTTTAATTGGAAGTTTAGGAATCAAAAGTAAAAACAAAGTAAAATGTCAGGGAAAGTATTTATCTGCTTAAGTTTTGAAACCCTCGGAAAACAAAGCAGCAGCTTGTATATTTCAGAGTTTAGCTGTTTAAGAAGTACTTTTCAATTTCATTTATGTATTTCCTTAGTGTATAGAATATATATAATATTCCTAAATACATATAATTTTCATAAATTTGCAGACCACTTTAAGAATATTTAAAATTTTTGTTAACAGAGCTGAGGAATAGGGGAAAAAAAAACAATGTGAACACAGCTATGGCAAAAAAAACTAAGGATGGGTTTTTTAAAAACACTAATAAAAAGTTTAAATCTGTTGTGCAAAAGAGAAAAAGAAGTGATTGATGCCTATATTTAATAGAAGTCTAGTGAATGAGAATTTTCTAACAATTTACAATTAATAACTTACCATATAAATACAGTATTAGATATTTATAACATGTATGTCATCAGGGTATCTGACAAGTGGCTGAAATTTACTGTCTGTCTTGATGAACCAAAGCAGGAAATGTTTCAGGAGTTCATCAGTGTTGAGCATTGTTGAATGGCCACTCTATTCTAATTTGGGGAAATATATGCTGTTTGCTAAATTAAGGGATCCATGGGAATGGCTTTCATAGGTTAATATTAACAAATGAAAATCAGAAAAAATATATTCTCTAATTTGACCAAGAGCTAAGTTTATTTTCTTATTCAGTGAAAGGAATATACTAATAAGGAAAATCTTTTTTTCCTCTCTGAAATGAATTTTAAAAAGTAGACGTCCATAACATATGTTTACTATTCTCCAAATACCAGGATTTAAAGGAAGGTATACTCTTAGTTTAAAACTGCTTTAATGCAGTGATGTTAGAGATTTCTTTCAGAATCATCATTAAATTTTATTAGGCCATTTATCAAAATCTTAGCATATTGCTTTAGGTTGAAAATATATTAGTGCAAATATAATTGCATCTCTGTGTCATCAAGTTAGGAATACCCCAAAGTTTATGATTGATCATTCTTATCCATGAATATATCATAATAGGCTGATACACCACTTTTCCCAGGAAACAAATTTCCTTTTTGATGTGGTCCTTTTGATTAATAACTTATCACAAAAAAAATGATACTAATAGTAGACATCTGAGGTCTTGACATTTCATACTGATACAACCTAAGTGTGAAACATTACTGGAGGGAAAAAGGCTTATGAGTTGCTCATTAATTGATCAAAAAGTATGTACAACTATGGAGGGAAAATCTAAACTGTGCTTCCACTCCTGAAGGCAATTTCAATTTAGCAGTATCTGTTACGCCAGGGCAACTGAATGAATAAAATTACTCAACTGATCTCTAACTGTTTAAAATTCTCAGAGTGCCCTTGGACTCCACCATCTTTATCTTTTATACTAGTTTCTCTACCTGTAAGCCCCTTCTCATTCTTTTACTCTGGCTTTGAATAATATGATGCTGTTGACTGAAGTTCTAAGATTTCCTCATCTGCATTGAGGCTAAGATTTCCGAACTCAGAATGAGTTTGCCCTCAGTTACCACGTCCTGCTTCCTGAGCGACCCCATTAAGAACACAGGCTTCCTGCTAAAAGGAGAGAGACCACAGTGAAGAGCAGTAAGGCTCCAGACTGGTTAGGTGGAGAAGTGACAGGGTGGGTAGATCTGTTTGCCAGAGCTCAAATGACGCCAACAGAATAACCATCCAGGTTAAGGCTCCAGACTGGTTAGGTGGAGAAGTGACAGGGTGGGTAGATCTGTTTGCCAGAGCTCAAATGACGCCTACGGAATAACCATCCAGGTGTGGACTGGCCAACTTAGAGAATCAAGAGAAATGGTCAAATCCTTGTTGTTCTAAACAAGTAAGTTTGGAGGAGGTTTGTTATGAAGCAATGTGCAGCAATAGATAACCCAAAAAATAAATGGGCACACTGACGTGAAAGAAAAATAGGGAACAATTAGATTGTTTTCAAATTCAGCTTATGTCCTAAGGATATTGGATTTCTGAAATCAGGATGACAGCACATTAGTGCAGAGTTTGCAGTGTGCTCTCAAAGCAAATAAAGCTGCTATGATTTGCCATTTCATTGACACAGGCATCTCATCACAAAGAGAGGAAATAATAATCTCTTTCTTGCGGTTCAGCTGAGATAATTGGTATATTCTTGTCAGTTGGGGTCAACTCGTTACTGTAAAGATAAAGATTAAATGGAAGAATTCAGAATACCAACTTAGAGACAAGAATCACCAGCTTATAAAGCCAGAGTAGAAGAGCAAATTTCTTAAGCTGTTTTACAAAACTCTATGAACCTTAGGTGGAAGCCTAGTTTATGAATAGGATAGATTTAGAAAAAGATAACAATTCTAAAAACAGCTTATCAGAAATTTTGCTACCACCCCCAAAACAATGAGAAGAAACAGTGCTTTTCAGTGTCATTACAGAAGCATGGTAAACAGGGAAATAAATCCATATCCCAAATAAATGACTATTCAATAAGGGCAAACTATTGTCCATCCATGCAGGAAGGTATCTGTCGTAATCAAGTATTAACCGGCTAGCTAGCTGACTCCCCTTAGGAAAGCCTACATCAGAGATTCAATATTAGCCTCTCTATTGCAGATAAGATAGAAAATCATAACATTTCATTTTTGTTCTTCTCCCAAGTTGATTAACAAGTGCTTGGCTACAGAGCATGTATGCTGTGCCACATTTAATTCAGGAACTTCTGCTGAGTGTTTTCATTCACATGAAAGCTTCAATGTTTACTTTACATTTTGAATACCCTTTGTTTGATATTTATATTTATTTCAGGGAGCAGCATTTATATAGGTAGTAAAAGAACTTTACTTATTTATTTTTAGAAAGATTTTATTTATTTGACACACAAAGAGATCACAAGTAGGCAGAGAGGCAGGCAGAGAGAGAGGAGGAAGCAGGTTCCCTGATGAGCAGAGAGAGCCCGACTCAGGGCTCGATCCCAGGACCCTGAGATCACGACCTGAGCTGAAGGCAGAGGCTTAACCCACTGAGCCACCCAGGTGCCCGTAATAGAACTTTAAAACCAAAAATATTTTCCTTTTTGCCTAGCTTCTTAAGAACAGATTAAGATTGTAAATTAAGCCCTAAAACCTGTTGTCATTAGTGTTTAGCTCTATGAGTGAGGATTTTGTTTTATAGTATAATTACCAAAAAAAAAAAAAAGTGAAAATAAATTTGCAGCCGGGGTTAGCTAAAGATAACAAATTTATCTCTGATTCAGAAGGCCATGCTTCTCATACATGACTTTTGATTTAATACAATAAGCATATTGCAATTCTGAATTTATTAAATAGATTTATACAATTCCATACATATTGGGAGAAAACTCTACATTTAAATTGTATGTTGCAGGTCCTTTGAGCAAAGGCATTTATGGCAAAGTTAAGGATGTTTGGATAAGGAGATTTTCTAGGATTATTAAACTGTAGAGACATCATCCTTCTCAATGACATTCCAGAATGTAAAAACCTTTCCTTCCCTTCAAGAAAGATTTGCTTACATTGATAAGCAAAATAAAGATATGGAAGTTAATTAAATAAACCAAAATAAAGATAAGACAAATAAACATAAGATAAAGTAAGTTAAGGCTTCTCTCTGTACCTTTCTCTCTCTCTTTCTCCAGAGCAGAGTATGGGCAAGATTACCAGCAGCTCTATGTAAGTAAGGTCAAAGTTGTATAATTCTATGGTCCCTATTCTGTGCTGCACCTACTGCCTGCCTAGACAATGTCTAGGCCCTGTGAAATGCCTTGTAGGTGTTTGTTCAGAGAATGATGCAAAATTCAGTTTCTGCATAGCAATCCTCTTCTCATATAGATTATAAATGAGTGGTCTGTGTTTAAGTATTATTTACAGTTTAGATTTATAGAAAACTTGGAAAGATAATGAGGATTAGATCCTATATTATAAATTTATAATTTTACTTTCCCATTGCCATTTTAGAGATAAAATTTTTGCATTTTGGAGTCTGTGTGTCTTTCCTAGGATTACAATATACACCTCTTACTTGTACAGTCCATTTACTGTTCTTGTTCTACTACTTCATATAAAATGTGGAAACTCCGCAATTAAATAGGTTAATATTACTCTTACGCTTTATACTATAGTTGACAAATATTTTTGTTTGTGTATTAGTAATTGTGTGTGTGATAATATCCACAATATGCTAATACAAATTTTGCTGTCAATAGTTAATGTAGCACAAAGAACACAAGAGGAATATTTTTTTTTTAAATGTAGTCTTTAGCATGGATGCAGGGAGTAACCGATCCTGTGCATTCCATTCTTTTCTGAGCTTGCAAATTTCTATCTAGTATCATCTGCATTAAGGCTAAAGAATATTTATTTTTAGTATTTCTGGTAGTGAAAGTCTTCTGGTGAACAATTCTTAATAATTTTATTAATCTTAAAGCTGTCTTATTTTTAAAAGATATTTTTCCATGTTGAATTCTGGATAGTGATTTTCTTAAAGATGTTGTTTCATTCTGTTTTGGCTTCCTTGGTCTGATGAGAAGTTAGCCATTAATCAAATTGTTTCCCCCACTCTCTGTAATGTCTCATTTTTGCCTTATGTCTTTCAAGATTTGCTTTTTTCCTTTAACTTTTAGTGTTTATGTGAGTATTGTTTTTTTGTGGGTTTTTTCCTTTGAGTATCTCATAGATATCAATTTTTGACTTTCATCAAATTTAGAAAACTTTTTGGCCATTATTTGCTCAAACAGTTTTTACTTCTCACTATCTCTTTCTTCTTCTACTCTACGTGTCCAGATGCAGTATAATTAAATATTACCTACCAGTTTTTGAGGCTATGTTCACTCTCTTTTCATTTTCTCTGTTTTTTATTACTCTGTATACTTTCTATTGATCCACCCAGTTTATGATTTTTTATTTCACGTATTATAAGTTTTAGCTTTACAATTACTCATTTGGTTCTTTAAAAAACAATTTCTCTTTATCTACTGGAATTTTCCCCATTTTTTCCATTGTGAGCATATTTATTTTACTTTATTTTAGATGGTTTTAGAAGTCACTTTAAAATTCTTGCCTAATAATTCTGACATGTATGTTATCCCAAGGTCAATCTTAATTGATATCCTTTCTCTTGAGAATATGTTACATTTTCTTCATGTAGGACAATTTTGGATTGTATTCTAGACTCATGACGGTTGTTGTGAAGATTCTGGATTCTGTTTATTTTTGTCAAATAAATATATTTGTTTTAGTAGGCAATGAACTTGGTTGGAATTCAACCATAAGCACTATCTCTGGGGTAACATCTTTGGTCTCAGTTCAGATATTTTGTTTGTTTGTTTATTTGAGCTACTTTGAGTCTTTCCTATACATGAATATTTTAGAGATTAATCAAGATTGTGGATAGTTATAATTTGTCATCTCCTTTATAGCTCTTTCCCTTCTAGGACTTGATATTTATTTACTAGCCAGAATTTTCCTTGCCTGAGTGTTCTGGTTCTCCTTGCTAAAAAGTCTATGAAACTTTCCACTGAGTTCCCACTCAGTTAATTTACTGTGTTCCCCAAATGGAAAACACCCAGAAATTCTTTCTGTTTCTTTCTAGTGTTTTCTAGGAACAACTTTTTATTATATTTCCATATTTTAGAGCTGTTTAGCTTGCCTACCCCCCCCCCACCGTGTGCACCCCTCCACGTGGGAGAGTCAGTCAGGTAAGAATTCATTTAATTATTATGGAATTATTAAAAATTATTATTTTCTTCCAAAGGGAAGAAATCCCTATTTCTTTGACCATAGCATGGTTTGATCTTTCTAATCTTACTGTTTCTTTTCTAGTCTACCCAAATCCCCTTTGAATATGATCAACAAAATTAGACATAGCAGCCTTTGAAGGATCCAGTTATTTATACACTAGAGCAAACTGTTTTATATATTTATTGATATATTAACTTTTTATATGATTGTGAGTGTACCTATAGCTTGTGTGTAAATACACATTATTTATTTATTCATTTATATCCAAGTATAATTAACATAGAGTGTTATATTAATTTCAGGTCTACAATATAGTAATTCCACAGCTCTATACATTACTCGGTGCTCATTACAATAAGTGGACTCTTAATCCCCTTAACTATTTCTCTCACCCATCTCCCTTCTGACAGCTACCAGTTTGTTCTCTATATTTAAGAGTCTGTTATTGTTTCTTTTTCTTTTAAAAATTAAATTCCACAAATGAGTGAAATCATATATTTTTTTCCATATTGATTATTCAAAGCACAGTTTTTCCTATATTTAAATGATCTCCAATGAGATCTTCAAACTAAGAATTACATTTATATTCATTTAATACATATTCTCTGAAAGTATTATATCCTTTATAAGAACTCTTTGAAATAATATCTTCTTAATGTTAATTTTCCAGTTTGAGACAAATGAAGACAGTTAAATTACATGTGTTTTATATTAGTTTAAATAAGGACAAACAGTGTGGGTTCCTCATGAAAATGATTGTAACACTTTCACTTCCAACTGATTGTTCCAAATTGTTGTATTTCACCATGTCTCACAAATATCTAATATTTATGACTAGGGTGGTACAAATTTACTTTCTATCTGTAAGAAATTATATGGTACCCAAATTAATTCTAATTGTGCTATTTAAAACTATTTAATCAGTTTCATAGCTTGCTTATTTTATACTGACAAGAATTACAAATTGTGATTATCCAAACTCTGGTGAAAACAAATTAAATGTCAGTAAAGGCATCAGTAATAATAAAACATAATTCTCAAGCCCACCAATATATATTCTTTCTGTGGCAATTACAACAGAGATTGCAAAAGATGGGAAGAATATGTAACAACTCTAGAATTAACTAAGTGATTTAATGATTTATTTTTAAGGGGCTGTTGATTTATTCCAACTACCAAAATCATAATTATGGATGACACGTGGAAACTTTTTTTTTAAAGATTTTATTTAATTATTTGATAGACAGAGATCACAAGTAGGCAGAGAGGCAGAGAGAGAGGAGGAAGCAGGCTGTCCGCAGAGCAGAGAGCCCGATGCGGGGCTCGATCCCACCACCCCGGGACCATGACCTGAGCCGAAGGCAGCGGCTTTAACCCGCTGAGCCACCCAGGCGCCCCACATGGAAACTTTCTAATCATATTTACTCAATGTTATCAAATTAAAATAAAAAGTAAAGCAATATTTTGTCATTTAAATGTAAATTAATCTTAAGCTATATTATTTTTCTTAGCTATGATCTGTTTTAGAGCATACATGAACAATATGGAGCCTATATAAATACAGCCCATGTTACTGCTGTATCAAAATTTTCTTGGTGTCAATAAATTGTAAAATGAGGAGAGGTCATTTTAGGATTTCTTTTGACAAGTTTTAGCAAACAAAAAGACTTCCCACATCAATCATAACAGGAGCAATTAATAAGCATGCTTTAATCCTCCATGACCTTGCCTGTGAATGACAATGTACTGCCAACATCAAGTCTCCTCACTGAACAAGATTTGCTCAGTAATGTCTCTTGTGGCTATGATGATAAATCTAAAGCCCAACCTCATCTATTTCTGTGGCATGAATTACCAGATGTATAAGCCAAATAGATTATCTTTCAAATTTAAAGGCAAATAATGATGTAATTATCAGTTCACTGGAGAAGAGATTAAAATTTGACATTGATGAAGAGTAATATGTCCATTTTGAAAACAGTTTTGATTTTCTTTTTTCTTTTTTTTTTTACTTCCTATCTATTAGCATTAACTGGTATACATGTATCATCAGTGCTTTATCAAATATGATCAGATAGCAGGACTCATAAAATGATGGATAATTATCAATTCTAATATCTTAATAGATCATATTACTAATATAGTGAAGCACAAATACATCATCTTTACTTCAGTTTCATTTTATAACTAGTTTGTTATTTTTTTATAAAATGATATTTTTGTAATTTAAAGTGTATCCAATGTTAATGTTATTTATAAAAATTAACACTATAAATAAAAATATAAATTTGTTCAGGAAGTTTGTCACTGAATGCTGATAGAATTTTTTAAAATCCCTTGGCTGTATTACTTGGAAATATCTACGGTGTTGACCAATGAAAAAAGAACTTTGCTGAATCTGTTGAAGTCCTAAAAATGAAACATCATTCAAGGAAATGGAAGATTTAAAAAATTATAAAAGATGGACCAAATGCTTTCCTTTCATCTTGAATACAACTAACTCTGTGAGAGGCATTAAAATTATCTTTATTTCTCAGGAGAATAACAGAAGCACAGCACATTAAGTGATAGGTTACATGTAATTTAGTTAATAGTTAGCAGAACTTAAGAAGGAAGCTAGGTTTATCTGGTTGCACAAACCAAGATCTACATCTGAAAACAGTCGTTAATTTTGGCCTTTTCTTTAAAAAAAAAATATTTTGAGCTGCAAGGAATTTGAAAAGCTCACCAATTTGTTTCTTCCTTTAGGTGGTTGAATATGAACCAAAATAGGAGTTTCTTATTACTTTTTTCCCCTTACCTATCTTTATTTTTATTTGATTGTTTTACTTTTGTTTTCCTTGAGGATGTACTAAAGAGTGGCAAAGGTGGGGACACCAATTATGTTCTTCATAATCTTTCATGTTTATATTCATTTCCAAACTAATATTTATATATCAAAATTTTTAAAAAGATTTAATTTTTAACCAGTCTCTACACCCAATGTGGGGCTCAAACCCACAACCCAGAGATCAAAAGTTGCACGCTCCATCAATAGAGTGAGCCAGGCACCTCAATATTTCAAGTTTTCAATTTTATATTGTAGTAATTTTAAGGATGCAATGCAGCATTGTTAATTATAGGCACAATGGTAAACAGATCTATTAAATTTATTTATCTTATCTAACTGAAACTTTATGTCTGTTGATTAGCAACTCCGCATTTCTTCTTCCACCCAGCCCCTTAGTAACCACCAATCCACCAGGTGAAATTATGCAATATTTGTCATTCTCTGACTGGCTTATTTAATTTAGTATAATGTCTTCAAGTTTTATTTCATGTTGTTGCATATTACAAAATTTCTTTTTTTTTTTTTTTAAGATTTTATTTATTTATTTGACAGAGAGAGAGATCACAAGTAGGAAGAGAGAGAGGGAGGAGCAGACCCCTGATGAGTGGAGAGGCTGATGCGGGGCTCGATCCCAGGACTCTGAGATCATGACCTGAACCGAAGGTAGCTGCTTAACCCACTGAGCCACCCAGGCGCCCCCAAAGTTTCTTTTTTTTTCTTTAAGCATAAGGAATATCCCATTGCATGTATATACAATATTTTCTTTATCCATTTATTTGATGATGGGTATGTTGCTTCCGCATCTTGACTATTGGGAATGGGCTGCAATGAATATGGCATTGTTAATATGATCATATGATAGTTCTACTTTTAATTTTTGAGGAATCTCCATACTGTTTTGCATACTGGCCTCAACATTTTACATTTCCAACAACAGTGTATAAGTATTCCAGTTTTCCTATATTCTTGCCAACTCTTGTCTTTTGTTTTTTGGGGGAAAGGGATAGCCATCTGACAAGTATGAGGCAATATCTCATTGTGGTTTTGATTTGTATTCCCACAGTGATTACTGACATTGACCATCTTTCATATAACTATTGACCATTTGTATGTTTTCTTTGGAGATACGTCTATCCAAATCTTTAGGCCATTTAAAAAATTGAGTTTAGTTTTTTGTTGTTGCTACTGATACACAGGAGTTCCTTATATGTTTTGGAAAATAACTGCTATCAGATATATGATTTGCAAATATTTTCTCCCATTCCTTTTCACTCTATTGATTCTTTCATTTATTATGAAGAAGCATTATAGTTTGATGTAGTCTTAGTTTTCTGGTTTTGTATTTGTTGTCTGGGCTGTTGCCATAAAATCATTGCCAAGACCAATGTCATGAAGATTTTCTGCTACATTTTCTCCTAGAAGTTTTACAGAGTCACATCCTACATTTAAGTTTTTAGCCTGCTTGAGCTGATTTTTGTGTATGGTATAAGATGAAGATACAATTCCATTCTTTTGTTTGTTTGTCTAGAACATCCAGTAATGAAGTGATGAGCAGTGATAAGAATATATACACTTGCCTCGTCTTTGATCTTAAAGGAAAATCTTTTTTCAGTTTTCACCATGAAGTATGAAGTTAACTGTGGGCTTCTCATATATGGTCTTTATTATATTCAGATACTTTCCACCTACTGCTACTTTAAGTTTTTTTTTTTTTTCTTATCATGAAAAGTCTTTGAATTGTGCCAAATGCTTTTTCTGCATCTATTGAAATTATTGTATGATTTCTATTTTTTATTCTGTTAATGTGACTTTAACATTAATTTTCATGTGCTGAACCATCTTTACCTCCCAGGGATTAATCTCCTTTGGCCACGGTATTTGATATCTTTATGTGATGCTGAATGTGATTTGCAGTATATTGTTGAGGATTTTTGCATCTTACCATCTCATTCATCAGGGATATCAGCCTGAAGTTTTCTTGTGGTGTCTTTATCAGGGTAACACTGGACTCATGAAACACATTTGGAGGTGTTCTTTCCACTTCAGAACTCCAGTTCAGAATTCCACTTTAGAATAGTTTGAGAAGGAGTGGTATTAATTCTTCTTTAAATGTTTGGTATCTTCCTTAAATGTTTGGTAGAATTCACCAGTGAAGCTATCTGTTCTTACTTTTATTTATTAAGTAGGTGTTTGATTATTCATTCAGTGTCTTACTAATAATAGATCTGTTCATGCTTTCTTTTTCTTCATCATTCAATCTTGTTATGTTCTATGTTTTTAGGAATTATCTGTTTCTTTTAAGTTATCCAATTTGTTGGCAAATGTTAATCATCATATCCTCTTTATTTCTGTGACATGTTATGACTCTTCTTTCATTTCTAATTCTTTATTTGAATATCCCTTCTTTTTTCTTAGTCAAGCTAAAGGTTTGTTAATTCTGTTTATCTGGGAAAAAAACAGCTCTTAGTTTCACTGATATTCTCTATGGTTTTTTTGGTCTCTGTTTCATTTATTTCATTCTGATCTTTGTTATTTCCTTCATTCTGCAAACTTTAGGTTTAGTTTGTTCGTTCTTTCAGTTGCTTAGTGTGTAATTTTAAGTTGTTTATTTGAGATCTTTTTTTTATTTTTAAATGTAGATTTCATCACTATAAACTTCCCTCTTAACTATTTTTTTTGCATCTTATAACTTTTGGTATGTAGCGTTTTCATTTTTGCTTCTGCCAAGATATTTTTCAATTTTCCTTTTGATTTCTTCTTTGACTCTTTGGTTGTTTATGAGTGTGATGTTTAATTTTCTCATATTTGTCAAAATTTAAGAAAAATTGTTAAAAGGGTAAATCTTATGTTAAATGTTCTTACCATGATAGATTAAAATTTAAAAAATAAATTTTAATCATCTACTGTTTTCAATAAAAAATTATAAAACTGGATGCCTGGGTGGCCCAGTGGGTTAAGCCTCTGCCTTTGGCTCAGGTCATGATCCCAGGGTCCTGGAATCGAGCCCTGCATTGGGCTCTCTGCTCGGCAGGGAGCCTGCTTCCTCCTCTCTCTCTGCCTGCCTCTCTGCCTGCCTCTCTGCCTACTTGTGATCTCTGTCTGTCAAATAAATAAATAAATATTTTTAAAAAATTATAAAACAACAAAAATAAAGCTTCCTGATACCCCATACCTCCCTTTGTCTATGAACTAACAACTTTTTTATGTTATGCTCTCTGTGTCTATGTATTTTTACAGTAATGGAAAATACATTATAGATTGTGCTGTATAACTTGTCTTTCTCAAACAAGTCATATTTGCATTTTTTTTGTTTCCTGTTTGCTAAATTAATCTTATTTGCTTTCCTGTCTTTATTTCCTTCTTTCTTATGTATGGGGAAACACATTAAATCTTTTTTTTTTTTTTATGGCAAGCTGGTTTTATTTTATAAATAAATTTCTCCATTTTAAAAATGAATTTTATTTTCAAAAAACTTAACAATACTGTTCAACTAAATTAATCTTTATTCACTATTATTACAAGAATGGTTAAATAAATTTCTTAACTCAGTGTTTTCATTCTAAGCACAATAGGAATAATAAGCCTCATATAGCTACTGCACCCCTGAATGCTTAGGTTAACCAAGGAATGTCAGTTTTACTTAACTTCAAACCAATCTAGTCATCAGCTCTCAATTATCCATCTTGAGAGATCAGTGTCTTATGCAAAACAGTGGTAAAATTTGTTTTGGACAATGGAATTTTTAGCCTTTTTTATTGTTTTTTTCTATGGCAAGTTAAAACCGACACTTTTTTTCTTGTGATTTATCAAATATGTCAAGATAAATAGCTTTAAATTATAATTAGTAAATAAATATAATATAACTTATAACCTATTGCCTGCCACATAGGCAACCTTTTACAATTTACTCATCTTTTTGTCCTAAAGATAAATTATACATCATCATGTGACATGTATTTACTTAGAAGCATTATGAAAGATAATAACACATAGATCTGGATACTAGATTTACGTGACAAATTCCGTTTTTAAGTTTGCTTAAATCAAAATTAGAACTTTCATTGTACCTAATTCTATACCTACAAGAAATTTAGTCTAATTCCATGATTACTTCTAGTTGTCTTTTTGAATTTCTTTTCCATTTTCTTGTCATTTGGATTTGAAGTTTAAAGGGAAGGAATGACAAGAGAATTTACAAACCCAGCATTACATTTTATCTTATATACATTATTATCATTTAGTTGTATATATTAACATTTCTATTATTTATGATCAATGATAATTACTAAAATTTTCCCTCAACATATTGCTGCTTCCCAAGGGAAGGAGATATGATCATTATTATATTTTTAGTTCAAAGCAGACAAAACACATAGGGACCAGGATTTTCTCTTGGTGTCCTAGAGCTTAGTTAATGGCTTGAGAATAAGGAAAAATCTACCAACCTTCTCCTAATTTTTTAGGATTTCTCTCTCATGACTTTGATACTGAAAAAAGACTATTGACCTTCATTTTGAAGCACTACTTTCTTACACTGAGTCTAATCAAACCACATTGGTTCAGTCCATTAGTTTTCAAATTATGTCTACAGCTCATTTTGGATCAAACCAGATGAAATTAATATTTAAAAAGACATGACAAAGACATATAATTTTCAGCAAAATACAGTTTTCTGTAGGCTTTTTAGTGTTATCTCCTATTATGGTTCTCAGATAACTTGTTTTTCTTTCCTCTTCTTTATTTCCAGAATCGTACAAATGGAATAGGCTGATGAGTGCCTCTTTTTTCCCCCCAGTAAATTCAGTAAATCTCTTAATACAACATAATACAAAATTTTGTATTGAATAGTTTACTATACTTGGAAAAGGGCATTCTCAAAAATTATTTTTTATTTGTTTTTTACAATAAAACATTTATGTTTTCTAGGACAAAAAAGATTTTCAAGGTTCATAACATAGTTATTTTAGTTCTAAGTGTTAAAATAAATGTGTTCTGAGTTTTTAAAGTGTACTTCCTTATAAAGTGTTCAGGTCTCTAGTCTTGTATTTCATTGTATTGTGATAGGAAATAATCGTGTCCATTAACATATTTTCAAAATGCCAGGAAATCAATAATTATCTTAATGTCTTCCCATGTTTACATGCACTGTATCTTCATATTTAAAAAATAGTAAATCTGCATTTATATGAAACTCTTCTATTTAGTGAGATAGACCCCTTAGAGAGGAAATAAGGAATTGCCCATTTTTTCCCCTGCCACTTCTGTTGTTTGAACACACCATTTTTCACATCTCTTTCTCACCTTTGAATGACATCTTGAGTATATTCCATAACTTTTCCTTCACTTTTAATTAGATTATCTATCTGTTTCACTTATTAAAGTGGCTAGTTTACTCTAAACAAAAAATTTTTCATCACCTTCCTAGTTTACATTTCCTCTTTGGCTTGAACTAGACTAGGAAACCTGCAGTGGGAAAAGAGATGATGTACACTCAATGTCCTTGTTCATTCCTACTTCAAGGTGTTTCTCTTCTGCTTTTGTTTCCTCCAGACTGACATATGGAAGGAGATGTGAGAAGCAATCAAAGAGTCCTAATTATGGGTTTTATGGTAGTCTGACCTTGTGCTGTCTAACTTTTTGTTTTGTGCAGTTGCTTCAGGCACCAAAGGGCTTATGAGACTGGATATCCTTGGAACATGTAATGCACTCTCTGGATGATATATTATCACTTTCCCCTCGGCTTATGCTTGTGCAGAAACCTCACCATGACAGGTAACCCTCTTGAGTGAAGTGCTTTCAATCCCACTCTATTAAAATTAATGTTTGCAGTGTCTTCATAACATATGGGAAATCTCATCACCTTTGCCCTGCTGTATTCTAGAAGTTTAATTTGCTCCTATGGCATCCTTTATCCTTGACTCTAAAATCACAATTAGTTCTAGCCAGTCTCTTAGCTGGCTTCCCAAGCATCAGGATATACAGGTCAAAATGCTACAAGAAGCTTCTCATATTGTTCTGTGCCTAGTAACTTAGTGACACTGGAATGTTAAAACCCACTTCTTATTGCTTGTGTTGAAATGAAGAGAGTGAAGGAGCAATATACTGCACTATACTCAACAAACAATACTAAAAAATCAATAATTTTTTCTAATTCTCTTGCTTCTCTGACATATATAATAGAGGTAACTGGTTGATCTTTTGTCACAAAACTGGTATTGGACATAACTTGGGTACTAAAATAGGATTCCACAAGATTTATTTAACATGTATGAATAGATACCATAATGTTCTTGTAAGTTGATATTAGTTAATTGGGCCAACTCGTTTTCATAAAAGCCCAAGAGGCATTAAAACAATATTCTGGTAGGAGATCAACAGCAAATAAATGCTAATCAAATGATATATTAATCTAGAGATGTAATTAATATTTAAAATTTTCATTTGCAGGTGGAATGGTTATTTTAACATTATATATGTCTTTATTTGCAGCAATCAAAAATAGAAATTTTCTAAACGTTTTAGATTTCTAGATTTGGAGTAAAACTGATTATCAGCTACCACAGTCATTCTGACCTATTATAACACCATATCAATTGATTTATCACTATTCCATACTCAATTATTTTGGCATGGCACAGACATAACATTTGCTATGTTGAGATGAAACTTGACAAAATTAAAATTAGAATGGAGAATATATTAACAACAATTGAAAGCAACTTCTTATTTTGATGACATGATCTAAATTTTTCGTTTCAAGTCTCCTGTAATATAAGATAAATATCCACTGTTTATTTTTAGATTGCAGAGATTTCCAAAATTGTATTCCCTATTTCCTTTTGATCTTATTGGAGACTACTCTAGAATGAACATACATCAAAATTCATTGAGTCGATCCACTAATATTTGTGCAGTTTTCTATATAACAATAGAAACAAAATTAAAAATGAAATTAAGCATAAAATCAATATTTCTTTGTGTTTCTTAAAAATCTTTTAAGTATGCAATAATTAAAATGAGGACAGTATGCTCTATCCTTCCTGATTCTTGCTTTTTCAAATTGACATTTGAAAGGATCTCAAGCCTGGACTTCACTATCTGTGATTCATTTGATGAAAGTATTTTTCTTATGTATCAAAGACATTTTACAGCTCCCCCAATTATGGTCATAAACTGAATTAGTTTTTCATAATTTTCAACTTAGGCTTATATCATTTTAATTATAAATACAACCATAAATAGGCCAACCAAAAAGGACTTTTAAGGCAGTGAAACTGCTCTATATGATACTATAATGGTATCATATACATCATTAAAATTTGTCCCAACTCATAGAATGTAAAACACTAAGTGTTTAAACTCTGGACTTTGGGTGATAATGATGTGTCAATGTCAGTTTTTCATTTGTAGCAAATGTACCCGCCTACGACAGTTCGTGACAGAAGAGGAGGCTTTGCGTGTATGAGGGCAGGCACTATATGGGAAATATTGGTACCTTTTACTCAATTTTTCTGTGAAACTGTAAGTTCTCTGAAAAAATAAAGTCTAAGACAAATTAAAAACCAAAACATTCAAGATTTGTTTCATGTTCACAGTATGTGTCCATTACGATAATAAAATCTTTGTTAGTAGAAGAGCAGTGCTTATCATATTCAATCATGACTTAGTTAACAAACTACTCCATGTTATGAAACCACCATTACAACATAAGACCTTAGTGTCTTCTCAGTGAGAGGAAGAGAATATGGTGAATCACATAGCCGCTCTTCAGTGTTTTTTTTTTTTTCTAGAAGCACAAAGAAGCCCATTCCATTCACAGTAATCTAACTAAAGTAAGTCACATAGTTATATCTAACTTAAAAAGGTGGAAAGTAGTAAGCCCACTATGACCATAAAAGGGAAAGAGAGTCTTCTTTCTACATGAAAAATACATTCAGCCAGTCATCAAGAGACACACCCAGTGGTGCCATCCAACATGAGACTCAAGTTCAAAGTTGAAGATTCCCATTGATGAGACTGTTAAATATATTAAAATAAGCTTGGTCAGGAAAACTTTGCTTTTTCATGTAAAAAGCTTAAACAGTTTTTGTAAACAAGGTAGTATGATATTGAAGTTGAAACACAGGAAAGTAAATTGTAAAGAAATAAAATTTATACTTGGTATTGGATCTTATAGTATAATAAATAAAATGTTCACATAATACACGGTGCTGGCACAATTAGTTATCTATCTAAAAAGAAAAATAAAAGTAAATTCTAGCAAAAATTTATAAAGAAAAAATTTCAGATGGAATAAATGCTAAAATGTTCATTAAAAATAGTAAACATTTTAATTTATTTGGGAAATACATGAGACTTATTAAAGAAATTATAAAGAATTTTAAAAGGATTGATAATATTAGCAATATTAAAATATCAAAAAATAAGATTTTTTCGAGAAAGCACTAAAAATAAGAGAAAAGCAGTGTGCTATAAAATAAATGCAAATCAAATGATAATTAATAGGTAGTTTCTTAAACAAACAAAGGACTCCTAAATTTGATTATAAGTGATAACCCCTTAAGCAAAACATGGGAAGTTATTAATTGGTAATACACAGAAGTAGAAATTTCAATGTCCAGACTATATGAAAACTCATTCAATTTTGTTAGTGTTCAGAAAAACGCAAATTAAAGTAACAAGCTCTAATGACTGAGCTATAACTACATAACTGTCAAATTAGCATAATTCAGTGGGTGAAAATTCCAAATGCTAGCATGAGAGTATGCAGAAGAATGTATGCAAAGTCTATTCTCAGTGACTGCCAAGAAATGTGGACTTCAATGAATATTTTGGAATGTGTTTCTTAATATTTGTAAAGTAACAAATAATGTGTACTCTTTGACCTGTTTCTCTCACCTTTGGAATCAAATGCACACACATGCACACAAATACACAGTATAAATATATGCTTCTATTCAGGGAATGCTACAAGAAAATTTGTTCCAGTACTTTTGTGATGGAAAAATAAACTTCAATTTTATCTCAATGCTAATCAACAGTGGAAAGGATGAAATAATTACAGAATGACTTTACCATAGAATACTAAGTCATTATATAAAGGATTGAATAATTTTTACCACAAGTAGTTGTGTTTTTATAATATATTCATGGTGGAAAAGCAAGCTATGAGCAAATCTGTGTTGTTTGTTACCATTGAGATATATAATTACATTATTTATTTTTATAATATACACATTAGTATGAGCAAGGATAATATAGTAAAGAAGAAGAAAGAAAACGAATGTTTTACAGTTTAGTGGAAACAAAATGTAACAAAGTAGAAAAAATATACTCAGCATGGTGCTGATTAAAAATATAGAATGCAGTGGCACCTGGGTGGCTCAGTCAGTTAAGTGTCGGACTCTTGATTTCGGCTCAGGTCATGATTTCAGGGTCCCATGAACAAGTCCCTCCCTGGGCTCGCTGCCTAGTGGGAAGTCTGTCATCCTCTCCCTCTGCTCCTCTCCCTCTGCTCCTCTCCCTCCTCTCTAAAATAAATAAATCTTTTAAAAATATAGAATGTGTAATTATGTGCTATTAACATAGGAAAATATTAAGATTGTATCTAAACATAACACATGTGTGATTTCATTTTAAAGACAAACAAAAAAATGTGTATAAAAAGTATACCTGGATAAATAATATTGATTGAATTATAGAGTGCAATTATGGGCAAATTTTACAATTGTATTTCTAATAAATAGTAATAATAATAGTGCACATGTCTAATATCCTATTTTTCATACATACATTATTCCAATATAAACTGACTTTCTATAAACCTTAACACACAAACACACTTGTGTGTCCACACACCTTTCTCTTTCTTCCTTTTCTACTTTCTTTCTT
>ML110829.1:0-39004 GCA_003697995.1 Taxidea taxus jeffersonii
CACGGCGCGCGAGGCGGCCGTGGCGGTGGCGGCGCTGCTCTGGGCGGTGGTGGCGCGCGCGGCGGGCGCGGGCGCGGGCGCGGCGGCAGGCGCGCTGCGCCTGCTCTGGGGCTCGCTCTTCGGCGGCGGCCTCGTGGAGGGCGCCAAGAAGGTGACGGTGACCGAGCTCCTGGCCGGCATGCCCGACCCCACGGGCGACGAGGTGCACGGCGAGCAGCCAGCCGGGCCCGGCCGCGACGCCGACGGCGAGGGCGCGGGCGAGGGCGCGGGCGACGAGGCGGAGGGCGCAGGCGACGAGGAGGCGGCCGCGCACGAGGCCGGCCCGGGAGGCGCCGAAGGGGCCGTGGCCGTGGCCGAGGGGGGCCCCTTCCGGCCCGAAGGGGCAGGCGGCCTCGGGGACATGGGTGACACCACGCCGGCGGAGCCGCCCACGCCCGAGGGCTCACCCATCATCAAGAGGAAGCTGGGGGTGAGAGGGCCTGCGGGGGAGGGTGGGGGGGCCTCTGGGGTTTTGGAGACCTTGGGCCTAAGAGGGAGGAAGGGGAGGGAAACTAAGATAGAGAGAGGAGAGAGAGCCTGAGAGGCCCGCAGAGACGAACCAGAGAGACATAGACCAAAGAGAGACACACAGAGACGTGGACTCCGGAGACGGAGACCCTGAAACAGGTGGATTTCTGGGAGAGGTCAAGATATCTGCAGAAAGAGAGGGGAGAGACCCTGAAACCTAATTAGAGGGGAAAGGGGACCAGTAACTGGAACAGCCCGGGACAGGGTCAGGGACGCTGGGAGAGCCCCTCAAGTATATGCAGGTGGTTGTGAGGAATTAGGTAGCCCCCACCCTCAGGCCCTGAGTTCCCCCTGGGTTGCGGTTGTCAAGGCGAAGGGAAGCCCTGGGGAACAAGACCTCCACTTGGAGTGAGCCTGACTCTGCACAGTGCTTTGGCAAGACATTCCACCTCCCTGAGCCTCAGTTTCCCCTCTAAAATGAGACTCTCATAATCCCTCTTATGGGAGTAGAGGAAATAGATTGCACACACACACCCCCGGGGGGAAATGACCAGATAAGGGACCCAGAGAGGAATAGACAGGCAGAGGCTCTCTGAGAGGCGCTTGGGGTGGCAGCTGGTCCCTGATGCTTGCCCTGCTTCCAGGTGGATGGAGAGGAAGAGGACCTGCCTCCAGAACCAGAGCCAGAGCCTGAACCCGAGCCGGAGAAAGCCGAGTGAGTGGCCTTGGAGTCCAAGGGGCCTGGCCCCTATCATTGCCTCCCTCCTGGACCCAGAGCCTCCTGAGGTCAAGCTGTGTCCTCAGCCTCACCCAGACCAGGCTGGGGCCAGAGGAGGGGCTCTGTCAAAGGGAGTAGGACAATGAGTGCTCCTCTTTTGCCTCCAAGCCTTCCCGTGGGCTGTTCTCTTTGCTTGGAGCACTTTCTCCCATGCTCATCTCAGTCTTCCTTCTCCTTCCCATTTGGGCTCACATGCCTCCTTCTCCAGGAAGCTTACACACACACTGTGCCACCAAGTGAAAGACTTGTTTCTGGGGCTCCCACAACCCTCTGAGCATCCCCCATCCCGCCCTGACCCCTCTAGGCTGCCACTGCCTAGTGATCAGTCTGTCACCCATGGAGGCCGTGACTCATCACTGTGTCCCCAGCACCATCCAGACCTGGGCCAAGCATGGGGTGGGCCCGCAGTGCACAGCTCTGAATGATTGAATGAATGGATGGATTGTCCAGGCACCTCCTTACTCTTTCTGTGTCCTGCCCTGCAGTGCTGAGAATGGGGAGAAGGAAGAAGTCCCTGAACCCCCACCAGAGCCCCCCAAGAAGACAGCACCTCCTCCACCCCCTCCAAAGAAGGAGGAGGCTGGAGGCGGGGGCTTGGAATTCTGGGGAGAACTGGAAGTGCAGAGGGTGAAGTTCTTGGTGAGGACCCCGCAAGGGCTTGCTGGCATCTCCTCTTGCAGGGAGACCTCCCAGTGCCTTCACAGCACCTCTTTTCTGCACCCTGTCTTGGAGCTCACCTGTTCCAGGCTTAACGCTCAGAAGAAGCCAGGCTGGCCTGAGGGCACAGATGTCCCCAGAGTCAGGACCTGGTTACAGGGCAACATCTTAGGTGGCCCCCCACTTAGGTGGCCCACGACTTGGGCCCTGCTCAAGATCCTTATTCCATCCCCCATACCTTTGCTCCTCTGGGGCCACTTGCCTCGGCTCTCCATCCCCACGTGCTATCCAGAGCTAAATCCAAGCAAGGCCATGCTTCTGTTCCTCCCACCATGGCCTGTTCCTTGGCTCTCAGCTTTTGGGTCAGAGCTACCGCACTGGTCTCAGCCCCTCTTGTCCGAGGTTGGGGAAAGAACTCATGTCCTCATCCAACCCAGAAAGAAGGGAGAGAGTTTGGGAGGGCAGGGCTCAGGGCTCTGCCCATCCTGCCTCCTCTCCAGGCCTAGCCTGACATGAGGGGCTGAAGGAAACCTGTTGGGGGGGAAAGGATGCATGGGAAGAATGAGGGACAGGAAGAATGATGAAGAGAAACAGGGAAGGAAAGATGGACGTAAGTGTCCTCTATCTGGGCTAAAGCAGACGGGGCAGCCTCACACAGGAAGCAGCATACCAGAGCAGTTGGGAATGTGGACTCTGAAGGTGAAGTGCCTGGTCTCAAACCTCAGGTCTGCCACTTCTTGTCTGTGTGACCTTGAGCAAGACCTCTCACCTCCCCAAAGCCCGGTGTTCTCATCTGTAGAATGGGCAGATCAGCTGTGCCCGCTTCGTGGAGGTGCGGTGAGAGCCGCACACATTTGTGTGTATAAAGCTCTTAGCGCACACCCTGGTATACAGTAAGCACTCAATAACTGGGACGTTGTGGATCAGATTTTGGATTGTTGGGTGGATGATGGGGCAAATTCTCCAGGGAAGAAGGTGGACTGCAAGCTCTTTCCCTTTCTCTCCTCATCTTAGAACTACCTTTCCCGGAACTTCTATACCCTGCGATTCCTTGCGCTCTTCTTGGCCTTTGCCATCAACTTCATCTTGCTGTTTTATAAGGTGCTGGTCACGAGGGGCCGGGAGGATAGTCGCTTATCTCTGCTGGGGGACAGGGTGGCTCGGCCCCTACCAGGTTCCCAGGGCCCCCTGGGACAAGGTGTTGGATTGGGGGTGCCAGGGAGGTTCGGGCTGGACACTGGATCTTGGGACCCCGCAGGAGCGTGTGTGGGTATCTGGATGCATCTGGGATAGATGCTCGACCGACTGCAGGAGTTAGAGCAGGGAACCAGTGTGGGCGTCCACGCTCAGCTTTGCCACTCACCAGCCCCATGGCCCTGGGTGTGGATCTTGGCCTCTGCGACATGCACTGATTCAATGAAGCTTCTTTGCTTTCTTAGGAGCTAAGGAGAAATCTGCGGGGAGGAGGAAATGGGAAGCTTATGGAATGGAAGGAAAGGGCTCCACACCAGACCTCCTGAGAGACAAAAGGGCCTTTGGGTTCTTACCGGAGATCTAGATAACAGGAAAGCTAGATAACGGCCTAGCTGGCTTCTGTGGGATTGAATCCCCGCTCCACCACCCACTGGCTGTATGATGTTAGGCAAAGGCCTTAACCTCATTGGCCCTCAGTTTCCTCATCTGTAAAATGGGACACTGACAGCGTCTATCTCTGAGAGCTGTGGGGCTTACAAGAGGATTAGCATGTGTAAAGCACTTGGAACGGTACTTGGCATATAGAAAGTGCTGCGTAAACGTCAGCTATGCCTAATTTTAGCATTCGTGTTAATATTGGTGGTCAGTCTCTTCAAGGATCTGGGGCCAAGGAGAATCAGCTCCAATGGCTTCTTGTCAGTTCAGTAGTCAGATTCCAAGGACAGAGTCTGATTTGCTAGTCAGGGTTCTAGGCCCACCCCTCATCTTGATTGACAGTCTCACCGAAGTAGCGTCTGACTCCTCCCACCCACCCCCTTACCAGCCCCCCCACCCCCAGCCTCAGGAATGGAGGCTGTCAAGTGTGTTCATGGCTTCTGGGTGTGGCAGGCCCTGACTGACCTCTGCCCCCTTCAGGTCTCAGACTCTCCACCAGGGGAGGACGATGTGGAGGGCTCGGCAGCCGGGGACCTGTCAGGTGCAGGGTCTGGTGGCGGCTCTGGCTGGGGCTCGGGGGCCGGCGAGGAAGCGGAGGGTGATGAGGACGAGAACATGGTGTACTACTTCCTGGAGGAGAGCACCGGCTACATGGAGCCCGCCTTGCGCTGCCTGAGCCTGCTCCATACACTGGTGGCCTTCCTCTGCATCATTGGCTACAACTGCCTCAAGGTGGGTCATGACAGCGGTTCTGGGGCAGGGGCTCATTGGGCAGGGAGAGGTACTGGGTCGCTGTGAGGGTCTAGGGCACGGGTGGGGCGATCTCCCATGGTGGTTGGGATAGAGGGGGCCTGGAACTGGAGTAAGGGCTGCAGGGGCTGGGTACAAGATTGGGGTCTTCAGCAAGGACAGTATTCAAACTTGAAACTAATGTGGGTCACAGGTGAGGAGCCAGGGACTGGGACCATGTTAAAGAGGCAGACTTTGGGGCACCTGGGTGGCTCAGTGGGTTAAAGCCTCTGCCTTCGGCTCAGGTCATGATCCCAGGGTCCTGGGATCGAGCCCCACATCGGGCTCTCTGCTTGCTGGGGAGCCTGCTTCCTCCTCTCTCTCTCTGCCTGCCTCTCTGCCTACTCGTGATCTTTGTCTGTCAAATTAAAAAAAAAAAAAAAGAGGCAGACTTTGTCATAGTGACTGTTATTTTCTGTATACTGATCAGCTGGTGAATGAAGGCTCGTGGGGGTCTGTGGGGTCTCAGATGTGACATGGGCACTAACTGGGGAGTGTGGATTCTGATGTAACAATGCCCAAGGTTTGTGATACCCCCGAGGCATGTTATGGGAGCTTCAGTTTGGGTTCCAATGGGTCTCTCTGAGCCAATCTTGATTCTTTACTATTGGAGGAATAGAGTTCTTTTGGCTCAGAACTTTTGCTTATGCTGTTCCCTCTGCCTGGAATGCTTTGCCTTACTTCCAGCTCCTTTTGCCTGCCTCTGTTTTATTCATCCCCCTTCCCTTGGGGAAGCCCCAGGCTCCTTCAGGCACCACTTCTGGGCTCTCCTGACTTGCTCCCATCCCAGCCCTGACTCACCTGCCCACCTTTTCTCATGACTGCCCTGATTGCTCTGGGGAAGCTCCCTGGACATGGGGTCTCACCCCGGTGCCAGCAAAATCTCCCGCCTCCCACTGAGGCTGTGGTCCCCTCCTCCAATGCCTGATGTCCACCCCTGTGCCTCCCTGCACGATCCAGGTGCCCCTGGTGATCTTTAAACGGGAGAAGGAGCTGGCCCGAAAGCTGGAGTTTGATGGCCTCTACATCACCGAGCAGCCTGAGGATGACGACGTGAAGGGCCAGTGGGACCGGCTGGTGCTCAACACGCCGTAAGGCCTGGGCCGCCACCTTGGGGCAGGTGGAGGGGACAGAACTGGGCTTCCACTCCAGGCCAGATCTGGGCCTCAGAAGCCCAAGGTTCTGGTCACTGCCACCCCTGACTCAGTTTCCCCAAGCCTCAGTCTTCCCCTCCATAATATGGACAAATTTTCCACGTGTTAGAGTACCTGTGGGGGCGCTGGTGACACATGGAGATCCCCCGGGGCCCAGACCCCAGAGATTCCGATTCAGTGAGTCTGGGACAGGGCCCAGGAACCTGCATTTAAACCCTGCCCCCACATGTGATTCTTACCCAGCTGCCATGAGTAGGTGATAGGAAATCACTTGGTTTTTCAATTGACCTCAGAGAGGGAACAAGGGTACGTGAGAGTGATGTGGTGGGACTCCAGACCCCCAAATTGCACTCCTAGCCCCCTCTGTCCCCAACCCCCCACCCCCGCCATCAAGTCCCATTTCATGTGTTCATACAGTGGGGCCATGTCATCTCTAGAATAAGAACACCAGGTCAGGCTCAAAGCCTGGGTTGGCCGCACCCCAGCTGGAAACTCTCAGTCAAGTTACTCAGCCTCTCTGTGCCTCCTCTAGTGCGAGGAAAGGAGAGAAGCCACACCAAGGACATCCTATGCTCTCGTTGTCACCATCAAAGGCACATCTAACTTCTACACATTCCAGTGCACATGCTTCTGTTTATTTTTATTTTTATAGAGATTTTATTTATTTATCTGAGAGGTGCAGAGGAGCAGAGGAGGAGGGAGAGGGACAAGCAGACTCCACACTGAGGACAGAGCCCGATGCAGGGCTTGATCCCAGGCCCCTGAGATCATGACTTGAGCCAAAACCAAGAACTGGATGCTTAACCGACTGAGCCATGAGGCACCCCGGAAACATCTGTTTAAAGTTGTGTCTGCCCAAGACCTTGACCTCTAAATACCATTTCCCACAAAAAGGAACCAAGCTCCTCAGAGAAGCAGCAAATTTCAGGGCTGGGGTAGGGATGCACAGGCAGCCGGGGTTACCTTGTGTCAGGGAGCAAGGATGTGCTCAGTGGAAAGCAGCATCCAGAGGGGGCTCCCACTGGACAGATCAGGGGCAGTCTGAGCCTCGGTAAGGAGAGGAAGTGCCACAGATCAAAACACATCAAATAGGTCTTAACTCATGAATTCATGATAATCCTCAACGCCAAACCCAACAAAACTCATTCCCCACCTTGGCAGGATTTTAGGGCATCAGCCTGTGAATATGAAAACTGGTAACTAATGGGCCAGAATCATCATCCAATGAGCTTACACCAGAGAGTGGTTTTGTCTCTTCTGCACTTCCCGCCTCCGCATGCAAGCCTGCCGCCTCCCACGGGCTCCACCAACATGGCATTGGGGTCATGGTTGGCCTGGGGCAAACTTCCCCTGGTATGAGGTCTCTAGACCCTGACTCCTAGGGGGACGCAGCCCTGCTGTGCGGTGTCCCCTGTGTGAAAAGCATTGGAACTTCCGCCCACCCTGGCCTGGCTGGTGGCTCCTGGCCCTTCCCACCCTAATATCTCTGGGTCTTGGTCTCTCTCTCTCTCTCTTGGCAGGTCTTTCCCCAGCAACTACTGGGATAAGTTTGTCAAGCGGAAGGTGAGGATGTGGATGGGGATGTGGCAGGGCCTCCTGGGCAGGGTTTTGTTTTGTTTTGTTTTACGATTTTATTTATTTATTTGACAGACAGAGATCACAAGTAGGCAGAGAGGCAGGCGGGGCGGCGGGGGGGGAGCAGGCTTCCCGCTGAGCAGAGAGCCTGATGTGGGGCTCCATCCCAGGACCCTGAGATCACGACCTGAGCCGAAGGCAGTGGCTTTAACCCACTGAGCCCCCCAGACGTCCCAACCGGGTCTCTTGCTGCCACCTGAATGTGCCCGCCCTGACAAGCAGTCACTTTATGTGCAACCCTGGGCAAGGGGTTTTGGCTACCTCAGTTTGCCCATCTGGAAATGGGCACAATAATCCCACCTCCCTCCGTGATGACATGATACGTGGAACAAACGCAGCAGAGTGCCCGGCTTGGAATGAGGACCCAATAAGTATTAGTTAAGAGGGAGGAAGTGAAGCGCACAGACTCCGGAGCCGGACTGCCTGCTTTTCTGCCCCTAGCTGTGTTGGCCTTTCTGTACCTCAGTTTCCCTCAGATTCAAAGTGGGGTCATCATAAGAGGGCTGACCCCACAGGTGGTTGTGAAGATTATATGGGCTCCTGCATGAGCAGTATCTGGCACCACGGAAAATTAGATCCTTCATTCACTCAACAAACATTTATCGAGCACCTGCTGTGTGCCCGGAATCGTTTTAGGGGGCTGGAATCTAGCTGTAAACTCAACACTCGGGCTGGCAAGACAGATGCTGAGCACATTTATAGGGTTTATGTGGTGATAAGTGTTGTACAAGAAAAAAAGGCGAAGAGGGGAATGTGTGTGTGTGTGTTGGCCGGGCATAGGTCGGAAAGGACACACCAGTTAATTAAGTGAAAGGGTGGCTTAGGTAGAAATCTGGGGGGAGTGTCTTAGGCAGGAGGAAGAGCCAATGCAAAGGCCCTGTGGTAGCAATGTGTCTGGTCTGTTTGAGGAGCTGCGAGGAGGTCTGTGTGTCTGTGTGGCTGGAGCAGAGTGAATGAGGGGGGTGCGGAGGGGAAGATAAGTTCACAGATGACAGAGACCCAATTATATAGGGTTTCTTGACTACCAGTCTGATCATAATAAATTATCCCTATGAATTTGGCTAATGAATCAGCTGAAACTTTATCACTCTTGGACCCTCCCCCTGGGCATCTGAAGAAAGCTCTGGCCCTTCTCTCCAGAAAGATGCACCCCAATCTCTCACACAAAGTTCAGAGTGTCCCCAGCCTCACCCCATGCAGGCTGTGGTCCTCCCCGACTCCAGCCATGTCCCCACCGCTGCATGCTCCCCTACGCAGGTCTTGGACAAGCATGGGGACATCTACGGGCGGGAGCGGATCGCCGAGCTGCTGGGCATGGATCTGGCCACGCTGGAGATCACAGCCCACAATGAGCGAAAGCCCGAACCACCACCGGGGCTGCTCACCTGGTGAGTCAGGGACCGGCCTACAGGGGCCTGGGATGGCCAGGGAAGATGGCCAGGGTCTGAGCATCAGGCATCTGGCCATCCCTCTTCCTCCCACCCTGCACAGGCTCATGTCCATTGACGTCAAGTACCAGATCTGGAAGTTTGGGGTCATCTTCACAGACAATGTGAGGAGGGGCCCATTGGTGGGGGAGGAATTACAGGAGAAGGGCCTTTGGGGAGCTGGGGTCCCCCGGGACCCCGAACCAGGGATTGACTCCTGAGCCCCAGTGCACCTCAGCCTGTGAAGCCCCCTGTTCCCCCAAGGCCTCTTTTCCCTTGCGTGCTCTTGAATTCTCAGACTATGTCCTTCAGCAGAGGGTTCCCCAGTATGCCCCGGAGATGGCTTCTCACCCGAAGTGCTCCAGATCCTCCAAATACTCCCTAGGCAGACATGACACCCTGACCCGCAGAGCACTCCCATTCCTCTCAAATGTTCCCGGGCCCCCTGTTCCCACAGTGCTCCCTAACCCCCCAAATACCCCTTGACCCTCCTGAGCACTCCCTGACCCCGAGTGCTCCCCATGAGTCCCGCACGCTCCCTAACCCCTGACCCTGTGTGCCCACAGTCTTTCCTATATCTGGGCTGGTACATGGTGATGTCCCTCCTGGGACACTACAACAACTTCTTCTTCGCTGCCCACCTCCTGGACATTGCCATGGGGGTCAAGACACTTCGAACCATTCTCTCCTCAGTCACCCATAATGGGAAGCAGGTGTGCGGAGGACCTGACCAAGGGGTGTGAGCCTGGCAGGGATGAGCTGGTAGTCTGAAGAGGGGCGGGTGAGGGGGCAGGGGTGGGCGGCTCCCGTGAGGAGGGGCAAGGCTGGGTGGGCTGAGCCAGGGTGGGTGTGCGTGGTGGGACTGGGGAGGGAGGGCCACGCGGCTGACAGTTGCAGGGTGGGGGGATGAGGAGCCGGGGAGGCTGGGCCTGGGGAGGGGCAGGCTGAGCATGAAGCTGACAGCGCCTCCCCACCCCCTGCGTCCCCAGCTGGTGATGACCGTGGGTCTCCTGGCGGTGGTAGTCTACCTCTACACCGTGGTGGCCTTCAACTTCTTCCGAAAGTTCTACAACAAGAGTGAGGATGAGGATGAGCCTGACATGAAGTGTGACGACATGATGACGGTGAGCCCCTCCCCCCGGCGCTTGAGGGGCCCTTAGCGCTCCCGTCTGTCGAGGGGGTTAATAGGAGAACCCACCTCACAGATTTACCGCGGGGGCCTTTGAACAGCGCCAGACACACAGTCAGTGCTCAGTAAGCGTTCGCCGCTGTTGTCATGTTATTTGAGCCTTTATTTATTTTTTTAAAGATTTTATTTATTTATCTGGCAGACAGAGATCACAGGCAGGCAGAGTGGCAGGCAGAGAGAGAGGAAGGGAAGCAGGCTCCCTGCTGAGCAGAGAGCCCAATTCGGGGCTCGATCCCAGGACCCTCAGATCACGACCCGAGCCGAAGGCAGAGGCTTAACCCACTGAGCCACCCAGGTGCCCCTATTTGAGCCTTTAAAGCTATTATTGTTGGAAAGGTGCTCACGCATCGTGCCCCTGTCGCTCACGAGCCGTGAGATTTGGGGTGGTCTGCTCAATCTCCCCATGCTCTGGTGTCCTCCCCGTTAAATGCATGTGTCATAACAGTGCCTCCAGCCAACGGCTGATTGAAGGACACCGTGGAGCTCCCTCAAAAGTCTTACAGTGGCGCCTGGCATGTATTAAGGGTCATGTAGGTGTTAGCTACTCTCATCGTAATCTATGAAAGTTTCACCCAGGGGTGAAAACTGTAGGTGAAAACATGTAGGTGGAGCGAGTATGTGGTTCTTGATCTCAGGGTTGTAAGTTCGAGCCCCAGGTTGGGTATAGAGATTACTTAGAAAAAAAAAAAAAAGGAAAGAAAATTTCACCCAAAGTATCAGCATGCCATGCTTGTTTATACGTTCTCTTTTATTCTGATAATGGTGGCCATGACCCAGACTGAGCTGCGCCTATGGAGGCATGGGCCACAGTGGAGAAGAATGATCTCAGGGCTATTGCATGAGATGTCCTGTAGTCTGGCGCCATGCTCTCAGGACACAGTCCAGCCCCTCAGCCTGACATTTGAGGCCCCGCTCGACCTAGTCTTGCCACGCATAGCCCTGTTCCCACCGCAGTCACCAGCCTGAGCTCTTAACCGAGACACAGGGTTCTCTCACTTCCTGGGGACACAGAAAGAACAAGTGGAAAATCTTTCGCAAGTGCCAGGCAGACCGTGTCCCCCTCCTCGCTCAGAACCTTCTTGTAGCTCTCTAGTGCTATGTGATAAAATCGAATCCCTCACCTTGGTTCACAATACCAGGGAAAACCTAGCTTTACCTGAGTCTGACCACAGTCTCTCTTGCTTTTTGCTCCCTAGCTGCCTGTCCTCTTTCGGTTCCCCTAAGACCATGTGTTTCCTCCCACCCTTTGCATCTGACATTCTCTCCTTCTTCCACCACAGGCCCCATGTCCACGCCCCTCTCTCACTTGACACGTCACCTTTGAACTTAGATGCTGCCTCCTACAGGAAGCCCTCCCCAACCATCAGCTGGCCGCATTTCTCTCCCTGCTCTTGCTTACTGGAGCTCTATTTTCTAGCCTCACTGAACCTCTTTCAGTTCCTCCTGGGAGCAAAATGTATTCTTTGCTCCCCAGCAGTGACGTAACATGTGGTTTTCTCTGCCTGGAACACTTTCTCCCACCTAACATCTCCTTCAAGTTCCCGCTCTCACATGTCCCCTCTTCTAGGGAAGTCCAGCCTCATCACCGAGTCAGGCTTTTGAAGCTTCAAAGCTTCCTGTGCTCCCTCTGTTTCTCCCCTGATCGCCCTGTGCTCCCCCCACCCTGGCTCTGCCCCCTCTGCCTGTGTCCTCCCTATCACAGCCATGATCACTTCTGGCCTGTCACTATCTGATGCCACGTTTGTGAGCCCTGGGAGGGCAGGGCCCAGAGCTGGCTCAGTCACTGCTGTGTCTGCCCGTCCCCTCAGTCCAGGGCCCTGGAGGTACTTGGAGAATGTCGGATGATAGAATGTATGACCAGTATGCTTGTTACCCCCCCCCACAGTGTTACCTGTTTCACATGTACGTGGGTGTCCGAGCTGGTGGGGGCATCGGGGATGAGATTGAGGATCCAGCAGGCGATGAATATGAGCTGTACCGAGTGGTCTTCGACATCACCTTTTTCTTCTTTGTCATCGTCATCCTGCTGGCCATCATCCAGGGTCAGTGCTGGTCAGGGTTGTGAGAGTGGGAGCAGTCTGTCTCCTTTAAGAGTGTAGTCGGCCTGGACTCGTCCTGGCTCTGCCTCTTCCTACTGTGAGACTTCAGGCAAGTCACCTCACTGGGCCTCAGTTTCTCCACCTGCAAATGAGAATATTAACGATCCTAACCTCGCAGGTTTACTGTGAGAATTAAGTTAATTCCTAGGTGTTTTGTTCATAATAAGTGCTCAGTTAACACTAGGTGTTATTATCTTCAGGAAGCAGGGATAAGAGAGGGAGATGGGGGATGGGAGGCAAGGCTCAGGGGTAGTAGGTAGCCGGAAGAGGGAGGAGTCTGGGCTGGGTCGGAGTTTGGGCACTGACTCCCACCTGACGTGGTAGGTCTGATCATTGACGCTTTTGGCGAGCTCCGAGACCAACAAGAGCAAGTGAAGGAAGATATGGAGGTAGGTCCAGTCTGGGGGCGACCCAGAGGGAATCCGGACCCCCGGGGTGGGGGGCGTTGAATGGGCCGGGATTCTGATGTTCCCCGCCTCCCATAGACCAAGTGCTTCATCTGCGGCATCGGCAGTGATTACTTTGATACAACACCGCACGGGTTCGAGACCCACACGCTAGAGGAGCACAACCTGGCCAATTACATGTGAGCACCGGCCCGTTGGCCAATCAGGGGGGTGGGGCGCGGCCACCAACTGCGAGGGGCGTGGTACTGGGCATTGGCCAGTTAAATGTGGTATCGGGTGGGTGGCTTCCCAGCCAGCCAATCAGGAGAAAGGGTAGTCCTGACCTATCTCCGCTGCCCTCCCCGCCTCAGGTTTTTCCTGATGTATCTGATAAATAAGGACGAGACCGAACACACGGGCCAGGTAAGGGGGTGGTAATGGGGGGGTGGTAAAGGGGGTGGTCCCCGCGGGCAGGGACATGGAGTTTTACTATAAGGTCAAGCAACAGGTGGCAGTAAGAAGCTCATGTCAGCATGAGAGTTTGAAGATGTGACCAACCAATTCTTCCCCGTGCCCCAACTCTAGGAGTCTTATGTCTGGAAGATGTACCAAGAGAGATGTTGGGATTTCTTCCCAGCTGGCGATTGTTTCCGCAAGCAGTATGAGGACCAGCTTAGCTGAGACCCCAGCTGGCCCTTCACCCCCAACCTCAAGTGCCTTATTCTCACAAGTCCCTTAGCAGCTGGGGGACAGGTGACCATGTACTGGAGAAGTAAAGTCTGTGCTATACCCCTGACATCACTGTGTTGGGTTCTTGACATTTGGGGGATGGTGGGTGGGTGAGCATCCAGGAATTCCGCCCTCCCTTCTCCCCTTCAGAAGAACAAGATGACAGCAGAGGCAGGAGTCTTGTTTATTGGGAGACAAGTGTGTGTCACAACCACTAATGTATGTCCGTTGCTGTGGTTCCCAACACCCCCCCCCCCCAGGGACTCATTCCTGGATGTAGAGGTTGCTGGGGGCAGTGGGATCATCTGCTGGGCGTGTCTCCACCACCACAGGCCTGGGGAAGGAGGAGAGAAGTCAGTTCATTCGTTCATTTGTTCATCCATTCATCCGCAAAGGAGCGAACAGTGGTTTGCCAGCACAGTGCTGGGCTACTGCAGCCATGGTCTCCGCCCTTGAGGATGGGAGACCAATCTAGAAAGGGAGACCACCATGACCCAGTGAATTACATGAGTGCAAAACAGCATGGAAACCTATCCCAAAGGGTCAGCCAAGGTGGCCCAAAGATGGTGGAGGGGCTCCTGGGTGGCTCCGTCAGCTAAGCATCTACCTTTAGCTCTGGTCATGATCTCTGTCCTGGGATGAAACCCCGCATTGGGCTTCCTGTTCAGCGGGAAGTCTGCTTCTCTCTCTCTTTCTCCCTCTGCCCATCCCCACTGGTCCTTCTCTCTCTCTCAAATAAATAAATGGAATCTTAAAAAAGGAAAATAATATATGGTGGAGCCTCAAAAAGGCTCGGGAGGGAACTTGATGAAAGGTCAAGGAAGGGTGTTCTGGGCAGAAAACGACCTGGAAAAAGGCTTTGAGGTGGGAGAGAGCTTGGGACTTGGCTGCAGAAGTCAAAGTCTTGTGGGCTGTGGCCAGGACTGGGTATTTATCTTGAGGCCACAGGAGTTTTAAACGGGGGGCGGGGGGGGGGGAGTGACGCAATGGAACTTAGATTTTAAAAGGCCTCTCTGGCATGTCAAAAGGTCACGAGTGATTCTTGAAGGGGCTGTCACTGGTTAAATGTAGGAGTTCTCGTGCCTCGAAGTAAATAATGATAGTAATAGATTATAACTCCCCAGAATAAAATGGAAATCCACGAGGCTGTGCTGAAATACACACACACAGCAGAGAAGGGACAGACTGTCCCCACAGTAGCATACCAGCTAATAAGTGCAGAAATAGACATTCACCATTTAGTAACTATCCTCATAATATATTCAGGCAGAAATCACCAATAGATGCTAAAATCAGAAGGTGAAAGTCTGGTGAGAAACGGTAATATTTACACCCTCTCCACAAATCACCCCAAAAGATACTTATTAATACAAAAAGTGACTTTATAGTGGAGAAACCAGGCTGACTCCACCCTACCCAACTGCTCAAAGATTGTCCGGTAATGGGACAAAGTGATGTGACCTCGTGATAGGATGCACTGAAAAGGGCACGCCATCACATCTGCAGTATTCCCGCTCAAAATGCTTAGCTCAAAACCTCAAACCCAACCGAAGGACATTCTGGAAAACAACCTTCCTGTACTCTTCAAAAGTATCAAGGTCCTGAAAAACAAAGAAAGCCCGAAGAATTGTCCCAGGCTAAAGAGGAAAGAAACCTGACTCCTACATGCAGCCAATCATCCAGGAAAAAAGGTATTATTTTTTGGTTATAAAGAATATCATTGGGAGGCACCTGGGTGGCTCAGGTCATGATCCCTGAGTCCCGGGATGGATCGTTGGGCTCCCCGCTCAGTGGGGAGTCTGCTTCTCCCTCTGCCCCTCCCCTCACTCGTGCTCTCTCTCCTTTGCTCGCTCTCAAATACATAAAATCTTTCTTTAAAAAAAGCCTCATTGGGCCGACTGGTGAGACCTGACTGGGTGTGTGGATTGGAAGGTAGAGCTGTCTTGTGCCGGTTCCCTCATTTAGGCAGCTGCACTGTAGTCTGCACAAGGAGGTCTTTGCTTTGATCTTGGAGACAGTTCACACCCAGTCAGAAAAAATTGTATACATATGAAAGAGGAAGATCAAGCAAATGTGGTAAAAATAAAAAACACACACACACACCCCCAAAAAACAACCAAAAAGTTAACATCTGGAGAATCTGGATGAAGGAAGGGGATACAAGAATTTAAAATTATGTTTTAAATGTATTTTTGCAACTTCTCTATGAGTCTAAAGTTATGCCAAGATAAACAGTGAAAATAAAAATTAAAAACCAAAAACGTCCCCTTGGCTGCTGTGGGGGAGTGGACGATAAGCGGCAGAGAGAGAAGCAGGGAGACCTGGAGAGAGAATGTCCAGGCCAAAGACACAGGGGGCTAGAGACATCTCAAGACACCTGTCCACATCGGAGGCCCCCCTCCCAGGTTCTTCTGTGTCCCCTTCCCCACATCCATACCTGGGGGAGCCAAGCAGACGGAAGGTGAGGGTGGGGTCTCTCAGCTCCTGCAACAGCTGGGGAAAAGGTGTGTGTGTCAGTATCTAGAAGACTCTTCCCCTCTCCCTTAAAGAGAATGCAGGGGTGAGTGTCTCTGAACTTCTAGTCTTGGGTCCAGAAATAATCATTCTTGCTAACACCATTCACCAGCTCTGTGATCCACGCAACCAAGTTACTTTACCTCTCTGCATCTCGATTACTAACCTGGGAAATCATAGGACCTTCCTGATGGGTGCTCGAGAAGATTAAATAAAATACAAACATACAGGGGCAGCATCTGACACATAGTGTTCTATGAGCTAAGTACCATTTTTCACTCCATTTTCCAGCTGAGAAGGGGAAGTCAGGTGCTTAAGATCAACCAGCCAGATTCCAACCCCGGCAGTCTGTTCATGCTCTTAACCACCCGCATATCTCTCTAGTGAGCCCCATTTTATAGCTGGGAGACCGAGGCTCAGAGAGAAGCAGAATCTCCTGCACGAGATCACACAGTGGCCTGGAATGAGCTCTGGACCCGAGAGACCCTGGGGTATATAGAAGAGGACCTGTCTGCACTGAGACGGGAGGGAGCTTCTCCTCAGAGCCCCACACCCTGACTCAGTCCTCCGGGTCCATCTGGGGAACCGGAAGACCCGCAGGGGAGGGGCAGGGTAGCGGGTGTTCAGAGCTTACCTGGTCTGAGCCTGGAGCCCACACCTGCACTCCATGCTTCCAAAAGGCCTGGAGGCGACCCCCAACCATAGCTGGGAGGAAAGCAGAGCCCGTTACGCTTGGATGTCAGCGAGCCTCCACTCGGAGCCCGTCCCTGGGGCCCTCCCGTCCCTGCACCTACCCACAGCTTCCACCGCTTCAGTCATGGGGATCTCTGGAGTTCGAAGCCCCCGGACTGGGGCTCCCTCCGGGGTCACCAACTTCAGAGACCCTAGAAGAGGGTAGAGAGCGGGTTTGTTTTTTTTTTTAAGATTTTATTTTACTCATTTTAACAGAGAGAGATCACAAGTAGTCAGAGAGGCACGCAGAGAGAGAGAGAGAGGAAGAGAAGCAGGCTTCCCGCTGAGTCGAGAGCCCGACGGGGAGCTCGATCCCAGGACGCTGGGATCATGACCTGGGCCAAAGGCAGAGGCTTTAACCCACTGAGTCACCCAGGCGCCCCTAGAGAGCGGGTTTTAAGAGCGAGGCTCGAAAGGGCAGACTGCTGAGGGTCTGAACAATAAATTCATTGAGAAGCAAAGCAGGAGGCAGGCAAGGCCTAGAGGGGTTCAGCAGCACAGGGTCTGCGAGGTGGAGATCCAGGAACAGTGGAGGAAAGAGAGAGAGGAGGGTCCTTACCGTCCATCAACACCATCACCTTGTCTTCCTCTACCTGGGTCACCTGTACCGGTCCCCTGTGCTCTATTTGACAGGAGAAGTTCAAAAAGCCCATTCCTCTGGGTTCGGTCTTCCTCCGCTAGGCACCCTCTCCATTTCCAAGTCCCAGGCTAAGCCCCGCCCATCACGAGGCCGGGTGGTCCTCACTCTCACCGTTGTACATCATATAGACGCACCACTCTTCCCCTCGCCCAGGTTCAACCCCTTTCCCAACCACACCTCCAGGCTAAAGCACCGCGCAGCCGCCCAGCCCCACCCCTCCCAGCAGCCCCGCTCCCAGCGAGCCCGCCCCACTCACCTGTGCTCATCTCGCCCAACCAGCAGGAGAGCGCGCCGAAGCGCACGGTGTGGAAGAGCACCGACTTTGCCGGCTGCCCCGGGCTCACGCCGATGCAGACGGCTGGCAGCTCGGAGCCTGGCCCGGTCAGTAGCGCGAACACTGGAAGGGGCGTCGGGAGCGGGAACAGCACCTGCTGCAGGCCGCACAGGGAGGGGCGGGCTCAGAGGAGGCGTGGGGCGGGGCCTACGAGGGGCGGAGCCTCGTAGGCAAGCCCGCAGGGGGCTTCCCAAGGATTGCCTGGGCCCTCGGTTTGGAGGGATGCCGTCTAGACGCTTCAGGGGGTGAGAGCCCAGAGGAGTGAGGTGATGCCTCCTTAGAAATGGACAATGTGGCCTTAGAGTTGGCGTGGCTTCTGTTAGGGTCGTGCCGCCCTCATAACAGAAAGGCAAGGCCCTCGGAAGGCCAATCTCGAAGGCAGTGAAGTCTCCTTGGACTCAAAGGATCTGAGTGGGATGTCCTTGGAGACCCGGGGGCAGGGACATAGGGCCTTGGGTGAGAGGCGGAGCTTAAGGATCAGGAAGCCCCCCGGAGGGGGAGCCTCGGGCGCCTCCCGCACATGGGCGGGGCCTCGGGTGGAAGCGGAGCTTCTCGAAGCTCTCCGCAGAAGCAGAACGAGTGGGAGACGCAAGCTCCTCACAGAGAAGCTGAACCTCACAGAGTCCCCAGCCTCTGCAGGCCCCCTACCCGGACCAGCAGGAACTTGTTCATGGGCTGGTACCACTGAAGCAGGACCACAGACGTCTCCAATGCCCCGCACAGGAACGGGCCCCCAGAGCTCGCACCCTCCGCTGTGGAGGTGGGTAGGGATGGGTTAGGGTCAATCCTCTCTCCCCTTTCGTCCCCCCACCCCACCCCCAAAAAGGGCACACATCTCTCCCCGGACTCTGGACAGCCGGCCTTAACTCTCGGGTAGATGCAGCCCAAGCCCCGCCCCCGCCCCGCCCCCTTCAGGTCCACCTAGCTGGGATTCTCTCTCACCCACGCAGCAAGCGCGGCACCCTTTGGTGTCCTGGATCTTGGTGGAGACCATGTTTTTCCTGCAGAAGAAGGGAGGTGTAAATGCAGAGGGACGGCAGGAAGGGGGGATCCCAGGGGTCTGTGGTGCCACTGGGGGTTGGTACCTCGCCAATAGCCGGTGGGGGCTAATGTGAGCGATGGGGCTTCCGACTCTGGTCTCCTTCCGTTCCAGCAGGCCCAGGATGCTATGCGAATACAGGTGGGGGGTCTTTCCTGCAGTGTGGGTGTGTGTAGGGGGGAAGCAGGCTGTTATAGGTCACTCACCGTTCCCTGTCCCTTCACTTGGCCCCATCCCTTGAAATTCCCAAGGCTCCAAGTCTCAAGCATTTTTGTTTATTCCTTTTTTGCTCGACATATTTTATTTTATTTTATTTATTTTTTTAACTTTATTTAAGCTTTATTTAAACATATAATGTAACCCCACCACCCTCTCCCATTATTTTATTTTTTTAAAGATTGTATTTATTTATTTGACAGACAGAGATCACAAGTAGGCAGAGAGGCAGGCAGAGAGGAGGAAGCAGGCTCCCTGCCGAGCAGAGAGCCCAATGCGGGGCTCAATCCCAGGACCCTGGGATCATGACCTGAGCTGAAGGCAGAGGCTTTAACCCACTGAGCCACCCAGGCGCCCCTTGACATATTTTAAATGTGCACCGTAGGCCAGGCACTGTGCTGGGCTCTGGTGAACAATGGATGAGTTAAACATGTTCCCTCTCCTCCTGCGTTTGGAGCCACATGCGAACTTATAGACACTTAACCAGTCAGATGAAGTGACACACAGTTTAAGAGGTAACCGATCTAGAAATTCTCCTAAAGTGTGTCATCAAGCAGCCTATTTGGCTTGGTGTTCCCCCACATATTAGAAATTTTTTTACACAAAATGTTTATAAAACAATAACAAAATTTAAATCTCTAACTCCTCACTCACTCTATCATAGTAAAGTGTGGAGAAAGTTCTTTTTTTTTTTTAAGATTTCATTTATGTATTTCACAAGCAGGCAGAGAAGTAGGCAGAGAGAGAGGGGGGAGCAGGCTCCCCACTGAGCAGAGAGCCAGACCCTGGGGCTCAAGCCCAGGACCCTGAGATCATGACCTGAGCCAAAGGCAGAGGCTTAACCCTCTGAGCCACCCAGGCGCCCTTGGAGTAAGTTCTAATTGGCATCTGAACATGAAGGAAATGTAAAGACTCCCTGTAGACCTCACCTCAAAACTGACTGGAGGTGGGACTACTGTGAACCCCATTGTACAGGTAGGGAAACTGAGGCTCCGGGAGCAAGTCCCCCAGTGAAAAAGTGGCTGGGATTTTTAACTGTGGGCTCTGTGAAGGGGGAGCATATGTTTGTTTGTTTGTTTGTTTGTTTGTTTCCAGCTGTGTCCATCTACCTCCCAACCTCCTGACTCTCAACCCTTTAACTTCTGACCCCCCTCCTCCCACCCAACCCACAGCCAGACCTGAGAGAGACATGAGGACATTGTTGATGGAGTACACCCAGGTAGTCCGGCTGGGAAAGAGCTGCAGAGAATGGAGGAGATGGCTCCCATTAGACCCCAGCAGCCCCCAACTCCAGCCCCTTGCCCTTGGCCCCCAGGCTCTGTGCTCACCATCTCCAGTGTGGCCTCCTGATCATTCCGGTTCAAGATGAAAATGCCTTCCTCTGCCCCCAGGAGCAGGTGCTGGTCTGTGGGGACAGATACAAGGCCATTGGGACCTACCTCACCCTGGGGGGCCTCCCAACCCCCACCTGGCCCCAAACACTGGTAGTCTCTCCCCCAGCCTTGACACCCATACTGACACTCCCAGCCTCTGTTTCCCCAAATGTGAACTCAAACCTTAACTCAGTCCCCTGAGCTGGTCTCATTCTCACCTACCTCTCATGCTTGGGCACATACATCCTGCAAATCCTGCCCCCTGCCCCCTCACTTTTGACCCCAACATTAGTCATGCTTCCCCAAATAGTCCTCTGAGTTCTATCCTTCTGTCTTCCCAGTTCTGGTCCCCAAATGCTAATCTTGTCTCAACGGTGATCCTCAAACTCTGACCCTCTGAAAGGTGGCTTTTTCTTTGTCCAGTGTGCCCCCCTCAAATTCTAATGCTGTGTTTTCTTTAATGAGTTTTAGTAATTTTTTAAAGATTTTGTTTTTAAGTAATCTCTACACCTAACATGGGGCTCAAACTTACAACCCTGAGATCAAGGGCCGGCTGCCTGCTCCACCGATGGAGCCAGCCAGGCGCCCCTAATGCTGTTTCTTTAACATTGATCCCTCACTGACCTTGTCTCTTCATCCCCAAACTCTTCCCTTTCTGTGTTCCCATTCCCCAGACTCCCGAACCCCAAAATGTGGATCCCAACCTCTCTACCATTAACCTCTCACTGAGATTAATGGGGTCCAACTCTGCCCCATCTTAAACCCCAAACTCGGACCTTTCTGTTCTCTCTGACATTCCTAGCCCCTAAACTCTTATTTTCCTAGTTTTCACCCTCAAATAACTTCACTCTACCTATCTCTGCTCCGCAAACCCCAACTGTAACCCCGGCCTTCTGTCCTGCCTCAGCTCTGCCCCTCCCCTGTTCCTGCCTCAGTGCCCCTCCCCATCCCCCCTCTGAGAGCCCACCCTTGGTGGAGGGGTGTATCCAGGCAGCCGTGCTGTGGATCCGGAGCGGGCAGCCATTGAACAACTTCACAAGAAGGGCACATCCCTAGGCAGGCCCCAGGAGCAGAGTAGCAGATCCAGCAAAAGGAGGGAGGGGACAGGAAGGTGCAGTGGTTAAGACTCTGACCCAAGACAACCAGCACTCAAATCCCACCTCTGTCTTCCCAAAGCTTTATCACCTCAGCAAGCTATGTATCCTTGTCTGCCTCTGTTTCCCCATCTGTGAAATGGGGGACAATGCCTATCTCTGTGATCCCTACCTGCATCTGTGAAGGCTGACACCACACAAGGACATGAGGTCAGGGTCATCCCAGAGGCCTGGCTCACCGAATGTCACCTCCCATCATTATCACTCTGCCCACCCCCTGCAGCCCAGCCCCATCCCCGGGGTGTGAATCCTCAGCATGGCCCGGCTCACCCTTCTCTTCATCTTTTCTTTCTTCGGTGGTAACAATGGGGGCTGATCAGGCTCCGGGGGGGTCGGGTTCCAGAGTGAGGGTTCTGAGGATGGGAGAAAAATCAGCGCCCAAAGGCTCCCTACACCCCTGCCCACCTCCTGCCCCAGCCTGCCCATTACCTGAATGGGCAGTTAGGTGGGGGCTGCGGGTGGCCAGGGGAGGCCCGAGGTGAGGGGTTCGGGGGGGAGGCCCACTGGCACACCGGACCAGTACCCCCGGGCTCAGCTGTCCGTCATCTCCGGTGCCCCCGGGCCCCTCGTCTGATGGAGAACGGAACTTGGGCTATGGAGATTGAGGAGGAATGGGTGAAAGTACATGAGGTGATCCCTGAGAGAGGGTGCCCTGCCTCCTCCAGAACTAACATTGGCCGTTGGTTGTGGCCACCCTCCTCCCAGTGTCATACTCCTGTCCCAGGCACCAACCCTGACCTCTCTCCCCACCCCCACCCATCCCCAACACACCCCAGCAGCTAAAGGCTTAATGCCCAAGTGCTTTGTGCTGGGGGCTCCCAGGACCAGGTCCCATCTGGCTAAACACTTTGAATCCTTCCCCTGGGTTCAAGGATGCTGCTTCCAGATCCCAGTGTGCTCAGGATCCGGTCTCCCAGACTCCAGCCTTAGAGTGCCCAGTATCCCAGCATCTAAGGACCCTGGCACCCAGCACCCAGCTCCAGTGGGCCCAGGGCCTTACCTTGGGAGGCAGGGGAGGAGGTGTGGCCTCTGCAGGGGTGGGGCTGGAACACAAAGATGGGGTGAGTTGGGGGGGTGTCGGTAACAAGGACTGGGGGTAGTTTGCGACTGGAGGTCTGAGGTCAGTAGGGCCGGGGCTGACTGGGTCTGGGCTGGAGCTGAGGATTAGAGCCCTCAGAGGCACCGTGATGCTGGCAACAGAGAAGCCAAATGTCAAGTGTGGACAGTGCCTCCAGCCAGAATTTCTCGAAGCCAATCACGGGAGCTGGGGCGGGGGCAGATTCTCACTCGGGGGCTGGGCACGGCCCGTGAGCCCACTGCGCTGCAGTGGAGATGTGCAGAAGGGATGGGCAGGAGCAGGGCTGACTGTTGCCCCCACCCAGGGTGGGGTCTCGGTCGGGGTCTGGTGTGGGGCAAGTTCCCAGGGCAGGGAAGAGGCCAATGAAGGCTGGGCTCTGAGGGTTGGGGCTGCAGTGGAAGGCTGGGCATCTGAGCAGCATCGGGGAGCTGGGGCCCCAGACACGGTGGAGGGTCCGGGGCTCAGCGGGGGTGGAGCCAGGGGTTGGCTTGTGGGGGTAGAGGGGGAGCCGGGCCAGAGAGGGGGTGAAGGAGTGTCAGGGGGTGCAGGGGGAGACAGTATTAAATGTCTAGTCTGGGGATGAGTGGCGGAAGACCAGCAGGGGCTGAGGTCAGGATTGGGATGGAAGGGAGAAAGCGGCTATAGGAAGATGGGGTGGGTGAGGGCTGTTGGGGCGGGGCCAGGCCTGTCTTACATGTCCACGTCATCGTAGTCATCGTCGGACTCTGACAGCTGCCTCCTGAGGAGTGACAGGCATGACCCTCAGGTGCTTCCCCCACATGCCCCAGCCCCCTCCCCTCCACACTGAGGGTCCCTGACCTCGGGCTGCTGCTCCTGAAGTCTCCAGGGGGCTGTAAGTGGGCCTGTGGGACAGTCAAGGGTCAGCGGTGCCTAGGGGGAGGGGAGGGCATCCAAGGCGAGGGCGAGGGGAGACCTCTCACCGTGTGGGCTATGGGTCTGGACTCCATCGCTCTGAGCTTCCGGAACTCCATGTGCCGCCCTGGAAAGGGGGGAGGGTAACACAGCTGAGGAGACGAAAATGGGGGGGTGTCTTCGGGGTCAAGATCTTAGGACTGGAGCTATCATAGGGGGAAGGGTCTTGGTTTCCAGGGGTCTCCCCCCGGGGGGGGATCAGGTTTGGGACCACGGAGGTGGGGGCTCAAAGTTATAGAGCGTTTATTTTCAGGATTCATTTGGGTATTGGGAATGTGAGAGAGATTTCAGAGGGCTCTTTGGGGGTCCTGGTGTTATGGGAAGACTCATGGGGTCTGCCTGCAGGTCACAAGATAAGGGGGTCTCTGCAGTTAATTTTGTAGGTCAGGCGGTGATGAGGTTTTCTAGAGTCTCTTGGAGGGTCCAAGAGTGACAAGAGTCTCTGAGGGTCTGTACAGAAGTGACGAAGGTCTCGGGGGTCAATCATGAGATCAGACGGTGCTGAGGGTCTCTGGCAGAATCACGGGGTGGGGGGGATCTCAGCTCTATTGTAGGGTCACGGATCCCCAAGCTTCAGGATTCTCTACTCACGACAGCAGTCAGCATCTGGGATCCCTAGAGAGCTGGCCCGGTGGGTGGACCGGATCCGCCGAGGGACAGCAGGGGGCACCTGGGCAGAGGGGCAGCTCAGGGCCACAGCCCTCTGGCACCCCCACCACCCCGTGGGCCCGGCTGGGAGCCTCTGGCTCTCCCATACCCCTCTGTGCCCCCAGCCCTGCACCAAACCCTGCCTCCATCCTCTGCTTTTTCCTCCAGAGAGAGGCAGCAGGAAGGCGCTCCAGGCAGGGGGCACGGCCTGAGCCAAGTCCGGGAGGTTCCATCTCTGTTGGCCAAGCGTGCCCTTACCTCAGGTTCCTCATCTTCAATCTCGACCACAGGGGCCCCCTTCCCTGGATTCCTCAGTTTGTCAAGAAGATCCAGGATCAGGCCTCTATTTAGCCTGGGCTGGGACACCAGCTGATGCTAGAGAGGGGAGGGAGGGGTCGGCAGACAGGGGGCTGGTGTCAGGGAGAGGCTGGGACAGGGGCCTGAGAACCGGTCTAAGGGAATCTAGTGGGGAAGGTGCCAACTGACAGGGAAGACAGGGAACTCTGGGGAACTGAGACTGGGGAATTTTATGGGGTTGGAAGGGATTAGAAGAATCTAGAATTCCCAGCAGGGGCAAATGGAGAATTCCAGAGGTGTCTTAGAGGGAACTGGGCTTCCCCTGGAATTCCAGAGTATACCCAGGAATGGGTCTGGAGACTGTGGGAAATTTGTGAATTTTAACAACTCGGGGTATCTTGGCAAAAGGCCTGGGGTACAATTTGGAGAATCTTGGGGAGGTCCTGGGGGAATTCTGGAGGTAAGAGTTTGGGAAGGGCTCTTCAGGGAAGAGAGGGGTGGTTTACACTGAGCATCTTGGTGGCGCCGGGCCGTTTCTTGGGGTTCTTAGTGAGGGTGACTTTGACAAAGTTGTGGAAGGCAGCCGACCTTGGGAGGAAGAAGCCAAGTTCTGGGGTGAGGAGACCAGAAACTCTCCCATCAGACCCTCAATCCTGAGACTCTGCCCTCCCTATCCCATATCCTACCATTTGCCTTTTTCTTTTAGCCTGGGGGGCTGGTAGCCACTCTTTGTCATGAGAAAGAGAACTCTAGAAAAGTAAGGAGAGAACACGGTGTTCAGATCCCAAGGGGGGGGGCAGACCTCATGGCTCAAGAGGTCCCCCATAGCACTGGCGTCAGCAGAGAGCAAAACAAGGAACAGAACCAGAATGGCATTCAGGTTTTACAGTGCACTGGGATGCCACTTCTGGGGGACTCTGCCTGTCACATAACAGCTACAGCACCTATGACGGGAACCTCCAGATAGGGCGTCCCTATGATGGGGAGGTTCCTGCTGTGGAGGAGTGAAGACAAGGCTTTCTGGGTTGAGATGATCCTTGGTTCTTAGATTGAGCTGTGAGGAAGGGGTGTCTCCTGTAGGCAGGGGGCGCGGTGATCAGGGTCAGAGTTGGGGGGGCATTGGGGGTACCGACCAGGCCTGGCTACCTGAGGGGGTGCACGTCAAACAGTGGTGGCTGCAGCTCGGCCAGTTCGATGGCTGTAATTCCCAGGGACCAGATGTCACACAGCTCATTGTATCCCCCCTTCAGGGCCACGGCCGCCACTTCTGGAGCCATCCTGGGGGGCAGAGACCCTCAGAGAGCCAGGGTGACACCAGGAGGTGAAGGGGGGGACGCATGGGTTCAGGGGGCTGGAGAGAGAGGGAGAAGGGAAAATGGCACAGAGAGAGCCAGATGCACAGAAACATCAAGATGAAAGGAGAGATAGGGCTAAAGACAGACACAGGGAGGCTGAGGCAGAGATGGAGGGATGAGAAGAAACATCAACACAAAGAGAACTTAGGCAAAAAGAAGACTCAAGAGAGAGCCAAAAGGTAAGAACGTTCAACAGGGAAAGACAAAGGCAGGGAAAGGAGCCAGGAAGGAGATTCCCAGTGACCCAGGTGGGGACAGCCACTGCCCCCCATTGTACCCCCAGCTGCCCACCAGGCATCCCTCACCAGTAGGGTGTCCCAATGAAAGAGAGGCGTCGAGCCAGCGTGGCCCCAATCTGGGCCGAGATACCAAAGTCAGCTGGAGGTCAAAAGAGAGACATAGTGACCTGAGGTGCCCTATTCCCTTGGCCCCCAGCCAGTCCCCTCCCCAGTGCCACCCACCACACTCACCCAGTCTGACCTCCCCAGCGTCATTGATGAGGATGTTGGCTCCCTGGGGAGAGAGGGGGAAATCAGAGGCTGTCAGATACAGCCCCCCAGCCCAGCGCTGCCTCCAGCCCCTGGCCCTTCCCAACCCCACAGCTCCACACCACCCTGAGTCCTCCAAACACCACTTAGTTTCCTGGGCGCCCCCCACCCCACCCACCAAGGTCACTTTTCTGCCCCAAGACCACCTTGATGTCCCGGTGTATCTTCTTCTGCGAGTGCAGATAGGCAAGTCCCTGGGAAGAGGGGTGGACAGGGGGGCTGTGAGTGCCCAGGGGCTGGAGCAGGGAGGAGGCAGGAGGGAGGAGGGAGGGCCCTGCCCCACCCTGGCCCACCTGTTCTCTCCTCACCTGGAGCACTTCCCGGCAGACATAGCTAATCTGGAGCTCTGACAGGGGGCCTGTCACTGCAAAGGTCACACCAGTGGCTTTGGGTGGGAACCAGAAAACCTGGTCCCAGGAGACTCCAGCCCCCACCCCCACTGGCTGAGAGGGTGCCACACGGGGAGGGGGAAACAGATGAGACAAGTGGGAGGGGGAGATGGAGGGATGGTCAGTGACCAACGCAGGAAACCAGAGGCCAGAGGGAGACAGATTCATTCAACAGATATTTACGGTGTCCACTGGGTGCCAGGCACTGTGGTGGGCACTGGGGAGACAGCTGTGGACAAAAGACACAGAGATCCCTGCCCGTGTGGAGAGAACATTCCAGCTAGGGCAACGGACTGTAAACAACATTAACTACAGCATAGCCCCCGAGATGCTAATAAATAGCAAGAAGAAAACTAAAGTGAAAAAGAATAACAGGAAATATGTGTGGGAAGGGGGTATGACATTTTACCGGGTGGTCGGTAAAGTCTACTCTGAGAAGGTGGCAGGGTGAAGATGTGATCAGTCCAGCTCAAAGGGGAACAGAAGAGCTAGTGCAAAGGCCCAGTGGCGGAGAGGGCCCGCTGGGTTCGGAAAGCAGCAAAGTGGGCGGAGCAGAGTGGGGGTGGGGGAGAAAAGTAGTAGGAGGTGAGTCTGGCAGCTTGGGTGCAGGTGGGGGTCACCCTGGGGAGCTCAGGCTTCTCTTTGGGAGGAGTGTTCCTGAGCAGGGGGTGATGGGAGTTTGCAAAATGAGAAAAGGCAGAGGGACACGGATACCCCCCACACACACACAGATAATGAGCGAGAAGCAGAAAGATAAATGGAAACAGATTCAAATTGAGACACAAAAGCACGAAGAAAGACTGAGAAAGAGAGAGACAGAGGTGGAGAGAGAATGATAGACAACACACAGAGAGGAGGAGTCAGAGACCAGGTCTGCTAAAACAGCTGGGTGAACCACTTCCTCTCTGAGGGCCTCAGTTTCCCCCTGGTGACCTAATGTGGAATTTCTTCTTTGTCTGACATTTGAGATCTTGGGTTCACGGAGAGAGAGAGGAGGCCAAAGACGGAGATGGCTGTGAAAACTGGAGAGGTGATCAGAGGCCCATCCCTTCCCCATCCTCAAATTTTCCAAAAGAGCAAGAAGCAGGCTGAGAGAGAGAAGAAGAGAGAGTCAGGAATTCATTCACTCAGTCAATGAAAATGTGGACCCAGCTATGGGCCAAAAATGCAGAAATACTCCAACACTGAATGGACACATTAGTGAGAAAATGCCAACAGAGGAAGATGGGAGAGGAAAACAGAGGGGATGACTGCATGCAGAGATCGGGGCTAGACTGTCAAGTCCTGGAGGGAAGGGCCCAGGGCCCACTCAGTCACCACAGTATTCCCAGAATGAACCAGGCCAGGCCTGCACCCAGATCGGGGCTCCTCGCAGGAAATGTGGACCAGAAAGACGGTCCCCGAAGACAAAACCCCAGGGAGACAGGAGGGGCGAAGGAGGGGTGCTGCCTGGATCCCCCTTGCCCTTCCTCTCACCTTGGTAGATGTCCTGGAGAGAACCAGCCCCACAGAATTCCATGCATATCCAGAACTTCTGAAGCCTACAAGAGTAGTAATAACAGCAGTAATCAATCGTCACTTGTGGGTGAACCCCGGCTCACTGTCTGGCTCCTTCCACCTCAACAAGAACTTTAATGTAACAGCGGTCATCCACCTCCCCTTGCCCACCAGAGAGAGATCATCCCACTTCCATTTTATAGGTGGGAAAGTTGAGGCTCAGAGAGGAAATGAATGTTCGGGGTCAACTGGACCGAAACCCAGGTCTTTGGACTCAACCCAGCAGGACTCCTAACTCTGCTAACAGATGCTAACCCAGAAGAGAGCAGATACCTTCCAAGTTGGGGGCAGGTTCAGGGGGACAAAGGGGCCCAGGGTGCCAGGTCTGGGGCAACAGCGGTTACTACTGGGGTATCTGGGATATTAATTTAGGGGCCTGGGGATTTAGGGAATTAAGGGAGCAAGGAATGGAACTGGGGTCCTGAACGGCAGGATGATGAAAGATTAGTTTTAGGGGACTTGCTTTCAGGTTTGGTTACTATGAAGGGATTGCTTTTGGGGATCCCTGCTCAGAAACAGGAGTTCTGGACTGCAGATTCCATCAGAGAACACTCTGGTCAGAAAAGGGGGACTTCAGACTGCGGGGGGCAGTTTAAAATGGGAGTCCAGGACTGGAGGTCAGGAATGCGGGTTCTGAGCTGGGGGCCAGGCATGGCCCCAGGGCAGGTTTGAGGCTCATCACCAGAGATAACTCCCATGGTAGGCCACGATGTTGGCATGCCGGCAAGTTTTCAAGATGAGGATTTCCTTCTGAAGTGTGGAAACATCGTCGTCTGTACGGAGGAACAGGAAAGAAAAGGCTGCTGTGGGGAGGGCCTATGTGGGAGGCATCCCGGTGTCCCGAGAGGAGGGGTCAATGTTGGGGAGGGAGCGCCCGTGTTCTCACCAGGCTCCATCTTCACCATCTTCATTGCCACCAGGTCCCCCGTCACCTTGTCTCGAGCCTTGTGAAGGGGAAGTTGGCAGTCAGGCAGGCTCCATTTGCCTGAGTTGCTCCTCAGCATCCCTGAGCCCCAGCCAAGGACTGGGATCCTCTCTCATCCCCTTCCCCTCTTGGGCCTCATCCCCATGGCTCACTGGTCCGAGGGTGATGGAGAAGGAGGGGTGTCCTCACCTTGAAGACTTCTCCATAGGTGCCGCCACCCAGACGCTGCAGCAGGTCATAGTGATCCCGGGGGTCCCTATTAAAGATGTCGGGGTCCACGAGGTCCATCCCTGGGGGCTGGAGCTGGGCCTGCGCCCAGGGGCCAGCAGGGCCTCAGGGTTCGAGTGTGGCACCTCCCTCCCTCCCCACACGTCCTGCGCCCTGCACCCGCCTTGCCTTGCCTCCACCGGCTGTGGCCTCCCCCCTCCCCACTCTCGCTTCCTGCCCCAGCACAGGGCTGTGCAGCCGGCTCCACCCCCTGTCCCCTGGGTCCTGAGAGCCTGTGAGGGGCAGCTTGCCTTGGGACCCAGGGGACCCCCCTCTTCCACCTCCAGGGCCCAGGGCTGAATGTAAACCAGATGCAAACTATCTTGTGATCTGGGGGGGTGGGGAGAGGAGGGCCTGCCCTGACACCCCCTCCCGCGTCCTGGGCGGTGGCTAAAAACCACAGTTGAAACTCTGCTGTGTTTGAGGGTTTGGCCACCATCCGGAGATGGATAGTAGGCCTGCCCAGGAGTGCCCATGCCCTGGACATGCCCGTTCCCTAGGGTACATATATAACCTTGGCCGTATCCACCAATGTACCCACTGTGCACAGACCAGTAGACGCGCACATGACTGGATACCCGTGTGCACACACGTGCTATGTGTGTGCACATACCTCTACGGATATACCACATGCTTGTGCATTCACGCCTAAAGTGTGCAGAAGGGCATTCAGCTTCTCCCCCAAGACTGGCGGAGGCTGAGCGCCAGCCGGCAGGGTCCCGGAGCCTTCAGTCCAGCCCGCCTGTGCCAGGCAGAGCACCACAGCCTTATGGGTCCCTAGCCCTGGCGTTGGGGAGGAGTGTGGGGACGAGGCAGAGGACTCCAGAACTCAGGGTCCTGCTTCAGAAGCCGAGGCCCGGGGCAAAGGGACCTCAAAGAGCATTTCCCTAAGGAATCTGGCCAGGGCCCAAGTTAAGGAATACTACGCGCTCCCCAGCACGGTTTTGTGAGTTCACGACCGCGTGCAACATGAAGCGCCCACGCCGGTAAGGGGGTCTCCCAGCTGTGGAGTTCTCACACACGTCCCCAAGGGGCTAGGAAACTACGCCAAGCCCGGGAACCAGCTTCGCCCCGCCTCCTGGCCCCGAGCTGGCGCCTGCGTACTGGGCTAGATGAAGCCTTTTCTCACGCTGTGGGTCCGTGCTGGGGGGCGCGTATGCGCACGCGTCAACTGCGCCCGCCGGGAAGAAAGTCACGTGGCGGCCGCCGCAAGCGCTGCTAAGAAAGTGACTACGTAGTTTCCGTTTCCACCACTTCTTCCTCTTCCGGTCCTCGGGGACGCCGTACCGGCTGGCTCCTCGGCTCCGGCCCCGGCGTGGGAGGCGATATTCGTCATGGCGATGTTTGAGCAGATGAGAGCGAACGTGGGCAAATTGCTCAAGGGTATCGACAGGTCTGAGCCCGGTCGGAGGAAGCATTTCTGGCCAAGCGGCGTGGTGGAGGGGATTTTCTAGAAAGCGCGAGGGGTGATTTGCATCCTGGACTTGCCCGGGAGTAGGCTTTCCCATTCGCCCTGGAAGGGGACGTGTGTAAGGAGACGGCACTGCAGGGGCCTACGGACATGAGACAGCTCTGTCTACCTCGGAGTGCTCTCGCTTTTTAATTGCTTTAAGGTCTTCCTCTCTGCTCCTCAGCTTTCCCTCTCATAGCCCTTCAGTTTCCTGTGACTCCCGCTCCTCAGCCTCTCACAGTGTGTGTCAGTGCCTCTTCATCTCTCTCTCCCTTTTTTTTTTCCCCTCTCATGCTATTCATTCGACACACGTCACTGAAATCTATTCTGTTGGCGCTGGGCAGTGGTGGGGACAAGAGGTGATCAGGACAGCCCCAGGCCATGCTTCCAGGAGGTTCCTAGTTCAGAGCCCAGACAAACCGGGCAGTAGGCAGTGATAGCCAGAAGTAGTCAGGGCTGGGATGGGGGAAGCTAAGCACAGCGGATGGGGCTAAACTAGTGTGGGGGTCTGGGGCAGGGAGGAGAGGGCGAGGGGCAAAGATGCCCAGGAGGCTAGGTGTACAGGTTACAGTGACTGATTGGCTGAGAGGTGGGGGGATATCCTAGAAAAGACCCAGGAGTCTGATGGGGGGTGGTGATTCAGAGCTTTGGTTTAGGTCTGTAATGTGGGTAAGTCTTATTAGAGATAATAGAGCTGATTTAATAGAAAGTGGCTAGTGCCAGAGTTCTCCCCCAGCGGCCCCGCCCCCATAAAGTGACTGGCCTCAGTTCCTTTTTGGTCTCTGTTCTCTTGTCTCGATTCTTCTACAGGTACAATCCTGAGAATCTGGCCACCCTGGAGCGGTATGTGGAGACGCAGGCCAAGGAGAATGCCTATGATCTGGAAGCCAACCTGGCTGTCCTGAAGCTGTGAGTGCCTCCATCCCCACCTCCAGGCCAGCAGCCAGCCGGAGTAGGGGGGTACTCTCAGCATTGGATGAGGCCGGAGTTGGGGCTAGTCTTTGGGATATGGCTTCTCTTGATGTGCAAGGCCAGGAAGCCAAGGGAGTTGAAGCAGGAGAGATGGTTTTTAAAAATTAAATTAGGAGATATATGTATAGATTGGTATAAAACACAAAATCCTAGCTAAATAAGTACAAGTGAGAACCCATGTAAACACCATACTTAATACAAAATTGAGTGTTCTTAGGGCCCCAGGCCCTTTGCCTTGTACGCTTTGTGCCAGCCACCTCACTCTCCACCCTTGTAACCACTTTTAGGCTCTCATGCTCTTGTTTTATGTGAGTTTACCACACATGCGTGCATCCTGAGGAGCTTGGCTCGGGTTTGCCTGTGTTGAAGTTGACACAAACGTAGTCCTACAGCATGAGCATTTCGGCATCTGGCGTCTTTCACTTTGTACTGGGTTTGTGAGATCGATCCATTTTTCCTGAGGCTGCAATTTTTTTTTTTAAGATTTTATTTATTTACTTGACAGAGAGAAATCACAAGTAGGCAGAGAGGCAGGCAGAGGCGGGGGGAGGGGGCAGGGTCCCTGCTGAGCAGAGAGCCCGATTCGGGGCTCCATTCCAGGACTCGGAGATCAGGACCCAAGCCGAAGGCAGAGGCTCAACCTGCTGAGCCACCCAGGTGTCCCCTGCAGCTGCAATTTATTGTCATTCTTGTGTGGGGCTTCCTGTATGACTGTCTAAACCACCTGTTGTCCTGTGGATGGAGACTTTTGCATTCTATCCCCCCGTGCCATATCGACATGCTGTCAGCTGTGTAATTGTTATGTTGTTGTCTCAGTTTGGAGGTCTGTGAAATGGCGATAAGAACACTTGTATTTGTGGAGTTGTTTAGATTGTTAGTGGCATAACTGCTGTTTAGTGAGTGTTCATGGTGCATTGGCTTCTGTGCTCTAAGCTTTGTGGGTGTTAAGTTAGATGCGCTATTGTCTTTATGAAGTAGACAGGGTTGTTACTGTCCCTTCTTCCGAGGGAGGGGACTGATAACACAGAGAATTTCAAAGAGGTAGTCCAGGCTCACTTATGAGGCCAGTGGGAACCCAGACAATCTGGCTCCAGGGCCTCTACCACTGCTCCAGACTGTACTTCGTATTCGTTGACTTGTGAGCCACTTAACAGCATTTGGCTTACGGGGTGCCTGGGTGGATTAACTGTCCCCATCTATGGAACAGGAAACTAGGTCAGGGAGGTTAAGGTCACAGAGCCGGAGTGCTGTGATTGGGACTGGAGCCCAGGTATGTCCAACTCCTGAGGTCTGGACCACAGCACTGGGCCACAGGTACCTGAAGAGGCCACTGTGGCTCTGTCTCTTTTTCCTCTTCTCAGGTATCAGTTCAACCCAGCCTTCTTTCAGACCACAGTCACTGCCCAGATCCTGCTGAAGGCCCTCACCAACCTGCCCCACACGGACTTCACACTGTGCAAGTGCATGATCGATCAGGCACACGTATCCTTCCAGTGTCCGGGCGGGGTGTGCAGGGGAAGGGCTGGGAGCAAGGTAGATGAATTCCCCGGGTTAGCGGGCTGTGAATTCAGCCACAAACTCCGAGTGCCTCCTCTGGGCTTGGTGCTGTGCTGGGTGGGACATTTGGGGGACCGGGACAGGCTTGGGCTTGGGGTTCGGAGAGGCCAGAGGAGGCACCTGATCCTGCCTGGATGTTAGGGAGGGCTTCTTGGAGGAGGGGACATCCGAAAGATGAGCTAAATGGAGTGTTAAGGAAGGGTGATCTGGGTGGAGGTAAGAGGTGAGAAGACCCGGAGGAAAAAAGAAGTGGTCAGTGGTCTTTCAGAGGCAGAAGAGGAAGTTTGGTGCAGCCTCACCACGGATTGTAAAATGCAATCTGGTCAGACTCGGAAGGGCACTGGGAAGCCGTAGAAAGCTTCAACCTCAGAGTGAGGGCGCCTGGGTGGCTCAGTCGGTTAAGCGACTGTCTTCGGCTCAGTGCTGATCCTGGAGTCCCAGGATTGCATCCCGCCTCGGGCTCCTTGACAAGCTTGGCAGAGTCCCTCATCCATGCTTCTGGCACTCACAGTCCTGACGCTGTCACACTTAACCTGCCCGTCACTGTCACACGCAGTGAACCTGCCCTGCTGGGTGTGACTGTGGGAGTGCCTGCCTTCTGAGATCGGCCCCATCCCTAGGGAGGGGGAGGCTCTTCAAAAAAGAAAAAAGTAGATGTACGGAACGCTGTTAAAAGTACGAAAAACATACAGTGGAAAGAAACAAGGCTTCCTCCTCCCCTGCCCCACAGCCACCCCATTACCCTGCCAGGGGGCACCACTTGTTTGCCATTCTTGGGTGTCTTTCTGGAGATACCTTAGAGATGAACGAGTACAGGTGTGTGTGTTCACATACGTGTGTGCCCCCCCCCAACACACACAGCAGTCCTCCACCCACATGGTGGTCTCTTATGCGTGTTGGTTTGTGTCTTGCCTTTTCACATCCCAGTGTGTCTTGTCGCCTCTCCACGCCGGTTCTCTAAGAGTTGGCTCCTCCCAGAGTGTGGACAGGCCAGTGTTTGGTTTCGTGGCTCTGTTGCTGGCTCGCCTGTTGTCTTAACTGTGCTGCGGTGAACAGAAGGTGGGCAGAGAGGTGGCCTGGGGCTCAGCGGCAGCCCCCTGAAGCTCAGGGCTGTTTTCCCTTAACACATTCTTCTCTTAGCAAGAAGAACGGCCAATCCGACAAATTTTATACCTCGGAGACCTGCTGGAGACCTGCCACTTCCAGGCCTTCTGGGTAACTTGGCTGCGGGGTCAGGGTGGGCGGCTGGGCCGAGCTGGGACAGGCGGCTGAAAGGAATAGCCGTGCCCATTTGCCGTCTGCTTGCATAACTGTGGGTGATCCCCCGCTCAGGGCTTTGCGAGGGTGATTGCACGGACTTGTCATCCTCGCGCTGAGCCAGGACGCCCACGTTGTCCCTTGTGCCCCCGAGCTGGGGCACGTGTGCACACACCCACGTCTGTCCTTCCTGCCAAAGTTCTCCAGCCTCTATATGCTCCTTCCCTTTCTCTCTCGAACTGGAGCCCCACCCTCCACTTCTGCCAAGGGTCCTTCTCACCATCATCCCCAGACCCATGTCTCTCCTACTGAAACCCCTCAGTCCTGCAGCTCAGGTGCATTGGACTCCCAAGGGGTTTAAAAAAAAACAAAACAAAACAAAAGTGATCCTTGACTCAAACCCTGAGTCTGATCTAATCAGTCTGTGTGTGGTCCAGGCGTTGGAATCTGAAGCAGGTGTTTCCGATGCCCAGGGAAGGTGGGGAGCCGCCGCCCGGCACCCGCCTTTAGCAATAACTGCTCCCTCTTCTGCCCATGAATGTCAGATGTTTCTACCCCCTGACCACTTCCTCCTAGCTTCCCAGCTCACCCCTGGGAGGTCTCCAGCCTGGGTCCTCTGTTGTGCTTCGTCCGTTAGCAGAAATCTGCACGGGAGACCCTGCGAGAGGCCAGAAGAAGGCCCATCACATCCCCGGGGCTCATCCCCTCCTAGCCCAGGGTCTCGCTGCCCAGTCCCAGCTCTTCACACCTTCTCATCCCCTCTCCTCCTTCCCTTCTCATCACAGCTAGTGCTCTTCCACCTTGTTTTGTGGGAAAATATAAGCAGTCAAAGCAGAAGTCCCATGTGTTACAGCCCTCGGCCTCGACATCTGCTGGCAGCTGACTGAAGGCTTTCTGTTTCAGACAACCCCTCGGCTGGTGCCGTGTTCCCCTTCCCTCTTGCCCCCTCAGCGCTTCTCCCTCATCTCATAGCAGCAGGCCCGGCCTTCCCCAATTGTTTCTGTCACCAGAGACCACGTCCACCCTCTAGTTCGTTCTTGTCTACAGAAGAGAACTGTCGGGATGCCTGGGTGGCTCAGTCAGTTAAGCTTCTGCCTTCAACTCAGGTCATGATCCCAGGATCCTGAGATTGAGCCCCGCATCGGGCTCCCTGCTCAGCGGAGAGCCAACTTCTCCCTCTGCCTGCTGCTCCCCGTGCTTGTGCTCTCTCTCTGTCAAATAAATAAATAAAAGTCTTAAAGAAGAAGAGAACTCTCCCCAGGCCTCCATCTTCCCTGCCACATCTGCCTCTTGCCCTCTTTCTCTGTACCCCATGGAGTGGAAAGTCTCGCATCCCAGGAAACTCCTCCATGTCAGGCAGAGTGGGACCATTGGTAATGCCATTCGTGGGCTGGGCTGCCTGTGCCAGTCTCTCCTCCTCTCCCTGCTCACTTGAAGCCGTTGTGTTCATTACATTCAGGCGTTCGTGGCCAGCCTTCCATCCCCCGGTCTCCCACATGTGTATGTGCGCATGCATGCACTGTGAAACCCACACCGTCACCTCTGATGGGGAGGGGCACACACTGCCCCCTCAAATCCTTTTGTTATTTGGCTCCCCGAACAGTTACTGTCCTGTATATCCTCTGCATTGTCATTTCCCACACTAATGTCACAGGGAGCCCTGCTGGGAAGGTGACTTGGACAGAAGCCTGAAGGGTGTGGGGGTGCTAGCCATGGGGAAGGAGAGTTCGAGACCCAGCATCAGCCAGTGCAGAGACCTTAAGATGGGTGGATGCGTGGTGTGTTTGGGGAGCAGCGAGGAGGCCCCTGTGGCTGGAGCCAAGGGCTGAGTGGGAGGACGTGACAGGCAGATCCTGTGGGGCCTTGTGGGTCATGGTAGGACACTTGGCCTTTTCTCGGAGTGAGAGAGGAGCAGGAGGAGGTGGGTGAGTGCCGTTAGTTAAGTTTTTATCTCTGTTCCCTCTTTGGGTCTGTGGTTTCTGCCTGCCTGATTCAACCCCCCCAGCTCTCTGACTTGGGGCAAATCACTTAGCTCCTCTGAGCCTTGGTTTTTTCATCACTAAAAATGGGCAGAAAATAGTAACTTAGGCCGTAGAGTCGCACAGAGAAGAAAGTTGGCATGTGGGGTGAATGCCCAAATCGTAGCTTCTGTTGCTAAGTTCGTTAGTGATGATATTCTTGAGGTTACTCACATTATTGGGAATGTTATCCTTTCCCTCACAGCAAGCCCTGGATGAAAACATGGACCTTCTGGAAGGTATAACCGGCTTTGAAGACTCTGTCCGAAAATGTAAGTCCGTCTCGGTGCCGACTCGGTGGGGACTCGGTGTAAGTCCCCAGGGGGAAGGGGTAGGGAGTGGCAGCAAGGTCCTGGGGGTGGCCCTTTACCGTCTTCATTCCTCACCCCTGCAGTCATCTGCCATGTTGTGGGCATCACTTATCAGCACATTGATCGCTGGCTGCTGGCCGAGATGCTCGGGGATCTGACAGGTAAGGCCTCTCTGGGTCCCCAGTGCCAATCGAGGTGGTTAGGAGTGGTCAGGGGCCATGGTCCTCAGCCAGCTCCTCAGATGGGCCCATCCCTGCATCAGCAGGTCAGCATTGAAGGTCCCGCCCAGCTCGTTACTGAAGGAGTAAGGGACTGGTACAAACATGCCCTTCCTTGGGGAGATCCTCTGGCATTCGTTCATTTTATTCTAGGTGAGTCATTTGAATGCCTGCTCAGTACCAGGCTGTCCTAGGCCTTGGGAATGTAGCCATGAACGAGACAGAATGGCTCAGATTTAGTCTCAGGGAGGTAGCAAAACATGACAAAATGAGATGTGCAGTGTAGTGTGCACTCACCCAAGACTGCTCCCGGGGCTCGGGTGAGTAGTGAGTAGTGGGTTTTTTTTTTTAACTTTATTTATTTATTTGACAGAGAGATCACAAGTAGGCAGAGGGGGAGGGGGAAGCAGGCTCCCTGCTGAGCAGAGAGCCTGATGCGGGACTGGATCCCAGGACCCTGAGACCATGACCTGAGCCAAAGGCAGAGGTTTAACCCACGAGCCACTCAGTCTCCCCGTTTGTGTTTTCAAGAGATCCTTCCAGGAGCACCTGGGACGCTCAGTCAATTAAGCATCTGATTCTTGATCTCAGGGTCGTGAGTTCGGGCCCCCTACTTTAAAATAAATGAGGGACGCCTGGGTGGCTCAGTTGGTTAAGCGGCTGCCTTCGGCTCAGGTCATGATCCCAGTGTCCTGGGATCGAGTCCCACATTGGGCTCCTTGCTCAGCAGGGAGCTGCTTCTCCCTCTGCCTCTGCCTGCTACTCTGTCTGCCTGTGCTCGCTCTCTCTCTCTCTCTAACAAATAAATAAAATCTTAAAAAAAAAAAAAGTTTAAAATAAATGAATAAATAAATAAAAGTAAAAGATCCTTCCAGAAAAAAAAGAAGGGAAGAAAAGCGTGTGTGTGTATTTATTTGTTTTTGCAAAAAGGAAGGAAGGAAATAAAGGAAAATAAAACTAAAGAAAATGGTTACTTCTTGGGAGGGTGGGGTGAGCACAGCGCAGGGGAGTGGGGTGTTGAGGGTGAGATTTGAGTACCTTATTTGGGTAGTTTTGCCTTTTGATCGGTAGAGTATGCGTGTGTGTGTGCTCTGTTCTTTAGCAGAAGCTAGCTTTTCTTGGACGGTTTGTGTCAGGCTATACTAAGTGCATTTCATCAGGTAGGTGTTTTCCATATTTTTTTTTTTTTTAAGATTTTATTTGACAGAGAGAGAGAGATCACAAGTAGGCAGAGAACCAGGTAGAGAGAGAGGTAGGGAAGCAGGCTCCCTGCTGAGCAGAGAGCCCGATGTGGGGCTCTATCCCAGGACCCTGAGATCATGACCTGAGCCGAAGGCAGAGACTTAACCTACTGAGCCACACAGGTGCCCTGTTTTACATATTTAAAAGGCAGATTAAGTAGAAAAGGGATCAAGCAACCCTTAGACTTGAGTCTAAAGAGAAGCAGATGAATTTATCAGATTGCTAACAGCCCCACAGGAGTTACCTCAAGGAGCAGGTTGTCTTCTGGCTGTGCATCCTTACTAGCAGGTTTTTTTTTTTTTTTAAATTTATTTATTTATTTTAATTTGACAGAGAGATCACAAGTAGGCAGAGAGGCAGGCAGAGAGAGAGGAGGAAGCAGGCCCCATGCAGAGCAAAGAGCCCGAAGCGGGGCTCGATCCCAGGACCCCGAGATCATGACCTGAGCCGAAGGCAGAGGCTTTAACCCACTGAGCCAGCCAGGCGCCCCCTGGCAGGTTTTTTTTTTAATTTTTTATTTTTTTATTTTTATTTATTTGTTAGAGAGAGAGAGAGCACACAGGCAGACAGAGTGGCAAGCAGAGGCAGAGGGAGAAGCAGGCTCCCTGCCAAGCAAGGAGCCTGATGTGGGACTCGATCCCAGGACGCTGGGATCATGACCTGAGCCGAAGGCAGCCGCTTAACCAACTGAGCCACCCAGGCGTCCCTTGGCAGGTTTTTTAAGAGCAAAAATAGCCTGTGAAGAAATTCCCAGCTGAGGCTCTGGCCTTACAGGTCCTGATAGCGAGGACATAATTTTATTTTATTTTATTTTTTTAATTTATTTTTAAAGATTTTATTCATTTGTCAGAGAGAGGGCACAAGCAGGGGGAGCGGCAGGCAGAGGGCGAAGCAGACTCCCCGCTGAGCAGGGAACCCCATGGGGGCCTTGATCCAGGACGCTGAGATCATGATGGGACAGAACTTTATTTTTTTTTTTTAAAGATTTTATTTATTTATTT
>ML110830.1:0-12600 GCA_003697995.1 Taxidea taxus jeffersonii
GTATAGAGGAGGGAGTGGCAAAGATTCACAACTCGGAAAGTAAAGAAGAAATGAACTGAAGTTTTAAAAAGGCTTACAGCATAGCTCTAGGAACCACCTCACAGCCTCCTGCTAAGGCATAAGCAAACAGAATTTTCTAAAACTAGAACTATGAACAGTGATACTAACAGGGCCAATTGTTTTATATACAAAATAGTCTTGGCCTCAGAAAAGGCCTCATATTTATTTCTAAGCTGTTTCCGGGGCTGCTCCTAACTTAAGAAGATACAGCTTAACAGAAAAATATCAATCACACAGTACTAAACAGGATGCAGATGTTTTACCAAAATGTATGAAATCAATCATTTCACTTTGGGACACACTTTTGGCACAAAGGCTGAGATCTGCCTTGGAAAACAAAGTCATTTCAAATCTGCCTGGGGAAGCCAGACCAGTGAGCGTTCCCAAACACAGGACTCCTAAGGATGTTTGCAATGGACAAAGCAGGCATGGAGCGAGGAGGCCAACGTACTGTTCTCTCGGACCAAGCAGAACTCCCATGCGCTCTGGCTCTCCAAAGTGCTCTCCAGGTCCACGGCGACATTGGGCTCGCTCTGCTTCTCCAGGCGGTACTGAGGGCCTGGAAGATCAAAGGGGCAGGAGGAGGGGAGGAAGTCTGAAACAATGAATTTGACATTGAAAAAACACCACATACTGGCGAAAAGCTGATAAAGCACTAGGAAAATGCTGAAGTCTGTCTGAGAGGGTCTAGCTATCCAAGATGGAAGAGTTTGGGTCCCCCCCCAACAAGGTTTTACACACTTGTCCGTTCTATTATCAGCTCTGTTTTTGCTCGGCTCCCCCAAACACGGTGAGTGGTAGATGGCTTTTGAGTTGGCCTGACTTGGAATCACAACATGGTTACGTGGGTCTCAGACATCAGCAAGTAACCTACCATCTCTGAGCCTCTGCTTCCTAATATGTAATGGGGGGGGATACCTATACCTTAAGGATTACTGAAGATTATAGATGATACAGGAAAAATACTTAGTAATGCACCTGCCTCCTAGGAGGCACTCCCACAGAAGTACTTATGAATAATCATTATATAATAATGAATAATCAATTATAAGCAGGAATAAAGTATGTTCAGACCTCTAATATGATGACAGTCCAAAATCTTTAAAAAATTTTAAAAAGCAGGTGGGGTAAAAACAAACAAAAAACCCACCAAAATCTCTGATTTCTGGTAATACACAGTGGCTGCTGATTCATGTTTTTGTTGAAACATTCATGAAAACACAAAGACACTGGTTCAATAATACTGAAAATCAGGAATACTAGCTAGCCTGTGTCACACAGGGTGTTCTGGCAGATCTTAATAAAACACTGGGACATTTTATACATTTATTCATGTATTTCTTTGTCAAGCCAAATGACAATCTTGTTCTTCTCAGATAACACCTAACGGGTCCAATGATCAGATTCAAAAGACTGCTCTTGTTGTTAATGGTTATTGAAAATATTAGAGGTGTAAGAAACTGTCTTATTATTTTGACTATGAAAGGTGTGTTTGGTCAGACAGAGGGGAGGTGTAAGAGATCTGAGGAAGGTATCAGAGGCCTTCTGGGGCTCCCAGGCAGAACACGTATTTTTAGATGTGTTCTTCAGCTGTTGTCAACTTGTTATTCACATGCAGTACTACTCGTTCACTAGTCGGAGGCATTTCACTCACCTCCTCCATGTCATTCTCCTCCCCTATGTTCTACGTCCATCGAGAGCACTGTCATGTCATGTCAGTTTCATGGGACAGTCTATCTTTTCTCTAACTGGTATGTCATTAGCAAGTCTCAGAGTGCTCACATACACGAGTCTTTTGTACACTACTTATAACTCTTAAGCTTACCAAGTCAACAGTGCTCAAAACACTTATCTGTTTACAAAAATACACACTCAGAAGCCTACACAATCTTTATATACTTTAATACACCATATTCAGGTCAAGAGGGTACTGTATTCCAACGTTATACAGTTAAATTTTCATTTCAAAAAGATCTCGCAAATAAAGGTACGGAAACACTGATAATTCCCAGTCTCAGGTACCTGTCACCTATCATCGACTTTTGTCAATTCCCAGGCATGTTTGCTGCTGATTCCTGATGTCCCCACACTCACTGGGGGAAAGTCATCACAGAAAAATCATGCCCAGCTGAACGTTCAGAAAACTTAACTGGTGAGAAGAGTTCTATGCACTCTCTCTTTTCTTTCCCTTCCCAGCACCCACCTTTCATAGCTGTGGGCCTCCTCAAGCCCATTAGGGGAAGGGAGTCACTGCTGAACCTAGAGCGCTGCTTCGTGAGACACGGGTCTACTAAACAATCTTGGACTGCTCCATCCCCAGTACCTCCCAGCAACACAGTGTGCCAGACACTGACAGCCACCTCTGGGAGTTTACGGTAAAAAGTTTAGCTGTAATAATTCACTTTTTTATGACAGCCAAAATTTGGGAACACTCTAAATATAACAATAGGAGACTGGTTAAACAAAATATTATGAAAATCCATAAAGATATTAAAAGTGATGCTGCAAAAATGCTTAATTTTATAAAACATGTTTATAATATGCTACTTTATGAAAACAGCAAATTACAACACAGTATGTGCAGGAAGGCTACAATTGTGAAAAAACATGTGTAAATTCACAGGGGAAAAGACCGCAAGGTTATTTCCAGCATGTGAATAGCACTTATATTGGATGGTGGGATAATGAGTGTTTTTATTTTTCCTTAGTGTTTTTCTGTACTTTTCACATTTCCTATAATAAATAAAGGCTAGTTTTATAATTTAAAATACAACATATATACTTGCAAGTCCTCTGATTTCTTACTATGCCATTTTTCTGAGGATACCATAATTATCACACACTGTGGCTTCTCTAATGGGTCTTTCATGTGGTAATTTAATCAAAACCAGACATTTATCAGTTTACGTAGATCACTATTTTCATCTTAAGTAACCCTGCAACCTAGGCTTGCTTAGTCTGACTCTGAGTACAGTGTACAGGAGGCTGGGCTTCTCAAGCTGTCTGCCTAACTGAGAGCTGGACTGTAAATAAGCCACCACTTTCTTGATCGCTGGCAGCCAAGGCCTGACTGCATGGGGATGTGTATCAGGCTGGTCTCCTTTGCACTCTTTCCTTCCAGGCTCTGCAGCTGCCTGGGAGACGTGATGAGGGAAACCAGGGAAGGCAGGGACTAGTAGGAAGGGTTTCTTGTCCTTAAACATGATGAACCCCCTGTACCACTCTCAAAGCCATAACTGCCATCATTCAACATTCACTCTCTTATTTCTTGGGTCTTGCAGATATTTCTATTGAAATAGTTTGTTTTGTGCTCGCTTCGGCAGCACATATACTAAAATTGGAAATAGTTTGTTTTGTGAAAGTAGCTTTAGCATTTTCTCCTTGAAGCCTAATATGATGATGACTCTCACTTACTGAATGGCCATTCATTATATGCCAAGCATTCTACATGTTCCCTTGGTGTACACTCACAACAACTCTAAGAGGCAGATATTATTATTCCCATTTCACAGATTGGGACCCTAAAGGCTGGCAGGTTGAAGTAAGTTGGCCAAGATCACAAAGGTAGGAAGTAGGGCAGGGGGAATAAAACCCAAGGGTCTCAGGCTCTAAAGCCTCTGTGTTTTAAATCTTTTCTTCCTCTAGCAAATATAAATTACTGGCCAATTATAAAGAGGCCATAGTTTATACCGCAAGTATAGATTTTTGTAGATTTGTAGTTTCATTTGGGTTCTGAATCACTTAACTTGTGGTTTCTATAAATTTAAAATGAAAATGATCTGAAATAATTTATTTTAATGAAATCCATACATACTGATTCATCCTGTCCAATGGCTGTAACTTGGGTCCTTATGGAGACAAGGTCACTTTATTTTCCCTTTCCATCCAGAAAGATTCTCTCCCTCCATCTTTCCTTAAGAATATTCCTACATGTGCCCAGTTTTGTCATTAACTAAAATTTTGAGTGTCATTTTCTGCCCTGGGTACTCTCCCTGCTCTTCCATAAAGGCCGAAGACCAACTTGGAAACCCATTTTTGAGCTTAGCAAAGGACTGATGAGTCTTGACTTTGGAGAAGGCAGGGTGGTTAAGCTGTATATGAAACTTGAGATCGAAACCCAAATGGAAAACTGCCTCTTACAATATCAATTTCACTCCTAGTTCTTGCCCAGGGGATAAAACATCTCACATAGAAGGACTATCGTGCGCATTTTCCTCTGAAAAAGCCAGATGGATAATTTCAGGCCACATCATGTAATGAGAGGCAGCGTATGTATGAGAAACAATATAATCTGGTGGTTAAGGGCACCAACTTGGGGCCAGATTGCCTCACTCTACTCCTGGCTGATCAACTTAGCTGTATGACTGTGGGGCAACTCAGTATCTCTCAGTTTCTTCATCTGTAAAATGGGAATAATAATATCTCATAGGCCTATCTGAGGATTCAATGAGTTAATAGCTGTAAAGCAGTTAGAACAGTATCTGATACATTAATAGTGTTATGTAAGTGTCAGCTATCCACCACAGCCGCCTCTCAGGACAATAATAACACAAAGAGATCATAACATAGCCAGGCCTGCTACTGTGTGCCAGGTACTGTGCTAGGCCTTTTTTTTTTTTTAATTTAAAAAAAATTTTTTTAAAGATTTTATTTATTTATTTGACAGAGATCACAAATAGGCAGAGAGGCAGGCAGAGAGAGAGAGAGGAGGAGGAAGCAGGCTCCCTGCTGAGCAGAGAGCCCGATGCGGGGCTCGATCCCAGGACCCTGAGATCATGACCTGAGCCGAAGGCAGAGGCTTTAACCCACTGAGCCACCCAGGCGCCCCTGTGCTAAGCCTTTTATACAGATGATCTGATTTGTCACCCTAGCATGTAAAGAATATGAATTCCATTTCATGCAGGAAGAAACTGGAACTAACAAAGGCTGAATAACGGGCAGAAGGAAGATCCTATAGGAAGCAGTGGAATGAGGATTCACAGCTAGGCTGCCCCAGCCTGCACTCTGTAATACCTACAGACCATACCGCCTCCCTCAGAACAAGTTCTTAATAAACGTCTGGTGATGATAATCAAGACTATGACAGCCCAGACCCACTAGATCTATCAACCTATAGTCTCTATCAAATGCTTAATTTTCAGGCAGCTAACATGGGAGAAAAGAAAAAAAGAGCAGCCAAAACCACTTTAGAAAGCAAGCTGTGAGGTCAGTTTCTATTAATATATTTTTGCCAAGGAAACGATTATTTAAAATAAAAAAGTCTCCTTCACACTGAACAGGACATAGTTCTCAAGGCAACATCCACCTTTAGAAAGAGGTTTTAAAATGTCACAGCTGCGCATGAAGCCACATGCCCTCTACTTCACAGTGGATGTGGACACAAAAGAAGATTCTGGGAAGCAGTTACTGTGCGGCGACAGGAAAACCTGCTTGGGCATTCCAATGATGTATTTATTGCAGTAATACCATGTCACCGGATGGTCTAGGAACAAAATACTGCTCTGGGCACTTAGGGAGGGATCCAAGTTATAATACCCAGGCAGGATTTTTATGGGATTTTGTAAACCTGAGGCAAGTGTCTCAGCATGTAAGTTTCAAAGAAAATCTGAAGTATCCTTTGGACGGTGGATACATACACGGTCAGTCTGGCTTCCTCTATCCCTTCAATCCTTGACAGAAACATAAAGGCTTTAGCACACAATTCCTTAACAGCTGAGAGCCTGCTGAGAGTTGAACTCCAGTGGGAAGCAAATGTAGAAGCCCAAAGAGAGAGACCACTGCCTCAATCACTGTGCATCTTCCTTCTAAAGACACGGGGGAGAAACTTCTTCAGACCTCACTCTTAGGAAAAAGCTGCATTTTCTCGGAGCAACTGGTTTGCTCTTTTGTATCTTTAGACAGCTTCACATAACTCCTGTAACTAACTGATAGCTTCCCTTTCTCCTTTGCGTGTGAGGAAGCTCAGCACTAAACTGTGATCCAACTGCGCTGACTGGGCCCGCATTTCTGTGACAATTAATCCTCTGGATCTTTATTTTCCTTTTCCTTTCATGTCGTCTTTCAACTTATGTATTTTTATCCTATTATAAGGAATGTATATATTCCAAGTGCTCTTTGGATTGAAGTGAGATATAAATGAATTAACTTATTCCTATTATTGCTGAGCACAGGGACAAGTTTGAGGACCACCTGTCTGAAGAAAAATGATGAAGTCAAAGGTTGAATAGAATACTTCCATGGACGTGCCCTCATGTCCGTCACTGTCCATTCACCAGTGTAAAGCGCTGCTTTAATCTATTAAAATCTACTACTATTAAAACCTATTTAAATCTACTAATTTAAAGGGCTTCTTGGAGCCAGAAAAAGATGAAGCATGAGGCAGTAAGAGGAAAGGTTGGATTCTGACTAGAAAACTCCAGGTGTTTGCACCCTCTCAGGGAGTATTAGGGCCAGATATGCATTCTGGGGAAGTTACTTAGCCTCTGTGTATTTTCTCATCTGTAAAATGAGGATAACAGAACCTCTCTCAGAAGGCTGCTGTGAAGATGGAATGAGACAATCCTTGATTCCTTCAGCACAGTGCTCAGTGACGGCGCCCACTACTGCTGCTAGGATGGGCTGGAACAGAGCCGGCTGACATGAGGTGCGGGCAGACCCCTAAGCCAAGAGTCCCAACAGGCTAACAGCCCCATTAAGGGAAGATACAGGGTGGCAGGGAATGCTGGCATCAAACAGATGTCATGTCCTTTCTCATATGTGTCCAAGGTAGGGCTGCAGGGTGGGAGAGGGTGCGTATCTATTTAAAGATTTTATTTATTTATTTGTCAAAGAGAAAGAGAGAGAGAGAGAGAGAGAGAGAGAGAGAGAGCACAAGCAGGCAGAGTGGCAGGCAGAGGCGGAGAGAGAAGCAGGCTCCCTGTCAATTAAGAAGCCCAATGCAGGACTCGATCCCAGGACCCCAGGATCAGGACCTGAGCCCAAGGCAGCGGCTCAATCGACTGAGCCACCCAGGCATCCCTAGGGTGCGCATCTATTTAAACAAGCTTGCTTTCAATCTACAAGACTAGAGACTTGTTCAGCAGCCAGAATTCTTAAGGTTCCCTAAGCTCAGGCTCAACGAATATAGTCTAAAAATGATGAGTAAAGGTCACGGAGATACCAAAGGACAGGCAATGTTACAACACCATCCCCACACCCACACAGCAGACCTATCAACAATGACCCAGCCACACAGACGATTAATCAAATCAGTGATTCCAGCCCTCAAGGAGGCTGGGGGAGGTGGCAGGACACACAGGAGCAGGTATTACCCAAAGGGCCCAAGTCGGCGCTCGTCCTCAGGCAGGGATAGATGAGGTGCTGTGTTAGCACAGAAGAGGCAAACGAGGTGGAAACATCTGAGCACAGTCTTGAGGCAGGACTCAGAGCCAGTGGAGGAGGGGGAAGAACTGCATTTCTACAGAGGGAACAGCATGTCCAAAACCAAGGAGGTACTAAAGAGCCCACATGGACCAGGAGACATTCAGCATGGAAAAGGCCTCAGTTCTGCTGGGGCGCGAGGGGAAGTGGGTTGGGATACTTGGCCCAGACTACTGGTCAAGGTCTGTTGGCAACAGATGCTAAGAGAGCAGGGAAGTGACATAATCAGCTTTACACTGTTAAGATTCTTCTAGCGACGCTGTGGACAATGGGTTGGAGGAGACTGGTGGCAGGGAGGCCCATTCGAGGCAAACTGTGCCAGGCTGTGCTTGCTCTATGGCAGGCGCTGGCGGAATCCGGAGTTCCTCACTGAAGCCAAAGCCTCCACTGACAAGCTGATGCTGTCAATACAGAGCTCAGACCCAACATCAGCTATTCTGAAATGTCTGCGTTTAGTGTCAGTGCCATCGCTTATAACTCTTCCTCTAGGGGAGACTATAATCATTTTCTGCTTGATCTTAATGTAAGCACTGAATTATATTCAAGTGATAGCCATTGTAGCTTATACTCCCTCTGAGGCTCAGATTGGATAATTTGGAATTTAAATAATAAAAAAGGAACAAGCTGACATGACAATAAGGTCACACTTTAGCCTCTTCTGAGCCAATACACAATTTGCTCGCAGTGAAACAGCCGAATATAATCAAATTAAATACAATTCCTATTACAAAAGAAGAAAGACCAAGGCTGTTCCAATAAACCAATTCTCCTGCCTAGTTAAACTGCAAAACCTTCAGGAAAGGTTTTGAAAGCATGACCCATCAGTTCTAATTTTTAAAACTTATCCTTTCAGTCAAGACTAGAAAAAGGCCCATTCCAACTTTTATCTTTACTACAAAGTGCTGTTATCTTGGCCTGATGTCAGGAGCTCTATCTCTCTTTCTGCTGACAAGCAGAGACGAGAAAGATAAGATTGGAAACGAATCTCACTTCTCTGAGTAAATAAATAATCAATACTCATCTAAATGTAAATGAGAAGGGAGCCCCCTCTGATAACAGCACTCTTATCAGAGAGCCAATTTTCTTCAGACATTTGGCCTCAACCAAATCACCATCATTCAGCCCCAGCCTAATGGCAAAAAATCGTAACTAAATTGAACCGATCACCAGAGATCAACTAAGTTCGGCCCTGGCCACTTCAGGTTCAAATGTTTGGGAATGCAATTTTGCCCCCATTAACTTTCAATAGCAATGAAGAACAGACTGGTCAAGGGGCCAGTGTGTGCAATAAACAAAGCCCAGAACGGGGTCGCCCGGAGGATGAGGAGGTGTGGGCCTAAGTGTTAAAACAAGGCCAGAACTATGGCCAACCCCAAAACCATGCAGGGAAGGCTCCTGCCTTCCTGGTGGGGAGACGGTATTCTTTACTCTAGTCACAGGCTTGGCTGAAATTGAGAAGACGTTTAATTTGCCTGATGATGATGGTTAAAGTTTACTAAAACAGATGTAAATAAAGAAAAAAAGAGAGATATTAAAAAGCTACAGTAGCTAAAAATAATCTAATGTTCAAATGATCAATTTCCTCCAAGTAATTTGTATCAGACTTACATCTGACCCAGCAGTGCCGCACTGACCTGATTTTACTGAAATAAGACGCCGTCTACAAGACAAATCACTTTAAAACCACTGCACTGGGGTTTCCATTTCTTTGCTGCAAGACTCAATTCACTGCTGATGAGAGTATTGGGGAAATTATGACCATTATTGATAGGACAGCAAAACCACTTTTACACAGTAGTCTTCAAGTTGACAGAAAGCTTGTACTGGACCATTAATGAAGGTGTCAGCTAGAATCAGAAATTAAAGACAAAGGCTGGGAAAGACCTAATTTTTAGAGCATGTTAAAGACACCAGACAAACAGAAGAAAGCAGACATCTGTTCTCTTAAGAGTAAAACGGCCAAAGCAAGGATCTGCTGAAGGGCAGGCTGCTCTCCCTACAATTAGGGAAAGGAAATGTCTCTTTTTTGGTCTGGCCCTGGGGCTCCTAGAGCATAGTTTTGCAATGCTCTCTGCTCCCAAATCTTTATTAGCCAAAGGAGGCCATGACTGTGTAGGACAGAACTATTTTTTTTTTTAAAGATTTTATTTATTTATTTGACAGAGAGAGAGATCACAAGTAGGCAGAGAGGCAGGCAGAGAAAGAGAGGGGGAAGCAGGCTCCCTGCTGAGCCGAGAACCCGATGCGGGACTCCAACCCAGCACCCCAAGATCATGACCTGAGCCGAAGGCAGAGGCTTAACCCTCTAAGCCACCCAGGCGTCCCAGGACAGAACTATTTTTGAGTAGTTTTGACGAGTTTTACCACCTCTGCTCACACCGAGTACTAACCCCAGAAGACGGACATGCAGTGGTTAGACAATGGTTTTGGAGTCAGAAAGAACTTGACACTGGTCACATGGTATGTGACACTGGGCACATTAGCTGATCTAAACATTTGTGGAGTAACTGCAAAGATTATGTGTAACACGATGCCTATGACATAATAAACACTCAATAAATACTGACTGTTATACTGCTATGCAAATTTAACAAAATCATCAATTTACCCTTTTTTTATACAACAGTGAGCAACACTGAGGACTTTCCTGGCCCGTAACAAAAGCACTTTATGTGCATTAGTACTCTGAATCATTAAACTCTATGGGGGGGGCATTAAATTCCTCATTTTACAGAGGGGGGAAAAATGTGGAGCGGTTAAGTCATGTGTCCACAGTGTGGCCAGGACAAGAATTCAGGTGTGTGTTTCCAGAGCCTATGGTCTTAACTGCACTACTATGCCATATTCCAGAAAGAGCATGCTATAATCTTCTTGATTTAGGGATTGAGAAAAAGAATTATAAGGTTGAGATGATTTATTGGCTCAGAAAGGAGTAAAGGTGTTGGGTGGGAAATGAGGTGGGAAGAAATAGAGTAGTTGGTCTTATGGGGCTCAAAACTGAGGCCTCCCCCAGCCCTCACAGCAGGCGCCTGTCCAAGGGGCACTTAAAGTAAACACCAGCTGCTTGCCCTAAGTTTTTTGGGGTGGAAGGGGACCTTTTTCTAAGTTAAATGATTTACAGAGTTACTGCCTCAATCCACAGTTCTGAAAGTATGATTTCTTTAGGGCTTAACTATACCCATTTCTAGTCTTGTTACAACTTTTTTATTGCGATAGAAAACATTTACTGGAAATATGTTACTGCTATTACCAGGTCATAAAATAAAAAGAAAAATAGTTTATGTATTGCCATCATTTCCAATCATCAATCAGAAAGTGCCAAGAGGAGGAAAGGAAAGGGCGTACAGCCGAGATTTCCTTCTTTGTGTAGGAGAAAATGCAGGAGCATCATAATTCTTTAGAACAAATTTCTTCTTGAACACCCAGTCTCACAGATGGGCTCCCAGGAGGAGTAGGGAGGCACACCTTTTAGCATCTCCCCTCCTCTCTGCAGCCCTGCCCAAATCCCTGTCAGAATCAAGGGCTCTTTTACTGCAACTTCCTTGGGGCCTTGCTTCTCTCAGTGTATTGAGCGTGCTGGATTAGAAGCATTTCTGTCTATTTGTCATTGTTTCCCCCCACTCTCGCGAATCTTTGAAGATGAGGATGGAGGGGCTTTTTAATAAAACCAACTCTCTATTCCCAGAGCTCTAGCACAGCAACAGGCTCTTTGTAGGTGCTCAATAATCTTTGTTCAATAGAATGACTTCAACAAGGTGGCATTTAAAATTGAACAACCTTGACTCTTGACCCAACAAAAGAATCTATCCTGAGAAGCATTCTTCCAAGTACACAATGATGTATGTTCAAAGATGTTCACTGCAGCAGTTTTAAAATAAAAAATTGCACAGTCTGAATATTCTCCATCAGGAAATGATTAAATAAATGACGGTATATCTATACACTGGGATGTTATGCAGCTGTTAAAAAAATAAACTAAATTAATAAGACATGGGAAGATGATACATTACTAAATTTAAAAAGATGCAGAATGTATATAGTATGCCATATAAATATATATATATACACACATGTATATATATACATATTTCAGATTTTATTTATTTGACAGAGGGAGACACAGTGAGAGAGGGAACACAAGCAGGGGGAGTGGGAGAGGGAGAAGCAGGCTTCCCGCCAAGCAGGGAGCCCAATGCAGGGCTCGATCCCAGGACCCTGGGATCATGACCTGAGCTGAAGGAAGATGCTTAACAACTGAGCCACTCAGGCACCCACAGTATGCTCCATATTAATAAAGTAAATCTCCAGCTATATATGTGCATTTACGTGTGTGTGTGGAAAATTTGTTGAAAACACACACACACACACACACACACACACAATCTGGAAGGCTATCAGCCAAACTGCTCTCACAGTTACTCTGTTACCTAGAATTACCTCTGTGCATTGGATGGGACAGTAGCAAAGACAAAGGCTTTTGCTTTTTTACTTCATAGATCTCTATCTTGTTTGGATTTTTGACAGTGGTACACATAGGTATTACTTCTGTCATTAAAAATCCAGTTTTAAAAAAAACAGGCTAAACAATCTGAGAGGTGATTCCTGCTAGATCAGACTACGGACTGTGTCCTCTGGAGTCCCCTCTCACTATCTCTGGCTCCTCACAGATCGTAGGAGCTCAGGGGCTGCTGGGAAGACACAGCTGGGGGCCCAGGAACAAAAATGGCATAGAGCCTCTTCAAGGGTTCCCATGTCCGGAGTTAAGGCATAGGGTGGACCACAGAGGCTTCCAGAGCTGCCCAAAGGAGCTGGGCAGTACAGGTAAAGAGGATGGGAACATCTGAGGCCAGGCTGCTGGCACCCACAGGCCGGCAAACAGGCCATGACTGCAGATCTATCACCTTAGTCTAGACAACTATGCCTGCTCTGTCCTCCACCTGGGTTCTAGATGGGCTGTGGAAGACAAAGGGTGACTCCATACTGTCTCTGTCTGACCCATTCATTCTCCCTCTAAGACAGTCCTGATACCTCCACTCAGGCTTTGAGACAAGAGGCAGTGTGTATGGAGTCCATCCCTGTAGCTTGAGAGGGTGGGAAGAAAGTTTGGATTTGATCCTTGCC
>ML110830.1:13000-55371 GCA_003697995.1 Taxidea taxus jeffersonii
TTTTATTTATTTATTTGACAGAGATCACAGGTAGGCAGAGAGGCAGGCAGAGAAAGAGAGAGAGAGAGAGGGAAGCAGGCTCTCTGCTGAGCAGAGAGCCCAATGAAGGGCTCGATCCCAGGACTCTGAGATCATGACCTGAGCCGAAGGCAGAGGCTTAACCCACTGAGCCCCCCCAGGCACCCCAGTACCTCCCTCTTAAGAATTGTTCCAAGGACTCCACAGATCATATGCCTGGGTTTCCACTTCTGCTGTCCAAGCTTCACTGGGCGGGGGGTGGGGTATGATTCTTCAGCAGAGGCTGGAACCTCTAGAGGTCTGCCAAACTGGTCTCATCTCTCTCCCTTCCCACCTCCCACCTAATGATACGGTAATCCAGAAACATCCTCCGAACCATGCTGTTTCAACCCTCTGTGCTCTGCTCATACTGGTTCCTGTCTGAAGTAGTCTTCCCTTTACTTCACTTCTCTGGTCCTTGCTTTCCCCTACTCAAGAAGTCAAAGCTGCGTGAGTACCACTGCCTCTGCACTTCTCCGTGCAACCCACACTAGGGAGGTCTCTGGTTGGGCCTGTCTCTCGTACCAGCTATACGCAAAATGCAAAATGCGGGTGGACTGCGGACTTAGGAGCTCTGTGTTTGTGGGGCAGCCCCAGCAAAAGGTGTGCTTTAGTGTCTACTGGGTGACTAAGCGGAAACTTGGCCCGCTTGGCTACCACCCTGACTACTTACCTCGTCCTCCAGAGCGGACTTGAGGTTCCACTTCCAGCTGATTCCAAATGTCCCCACAGATTGGAGAATCGCAATAGAGCCCCAACTCTGACTGGGTTTCCAGGGGATGGACGGGGCTGGTGGAGATCTGTATTGCTTTGGGCACTGGCTAGAGAATGTAAGACCACACCTGTCAGGGGCCAATCCCGCCTCCGCATCAGTTCCCTTACCCAGGCCTGCCTTTTCTCACCAGAGCAACCTGTCCCAATGTGCTTGCTATCAGAGTGCTCTGAGCTACAACACACAGCCTAGGAACCCACCACCATCAGAACAAGAAGAGATAAGGCATGGATAACCCAAAACGTGGAGAAGGCTGGAAGCTTCTGGATGGGAGCTTCCCACACACCACTCCAGACAGAGAGAGTGCTGAAGGGACAGAAGAATGCTCATAGTCCATATCCTGTCACTACCCAGCTGGCACGAATATACTTCCCTTTGGAGAAAGGAGGCCTAGGATTACTTTTAAAAAAGAAACACCCCACCCCCCATTTTCAAATCCAGGTATCACTTGTTACAGAGGATAGAAACCTTTAACACTGTCCCTTAGCATCCAATTTTTCAATCTAATCTGTTTCTCTTAACTTGAGTCACTGTGACATTACCAAATTTTACGTACAGTTATCTGCTACTCTGTAAAGAAATACAGATGGTTTTTGTGGAAATAAACAGTCATTTATTTTAAACAATTGTAAAATAGTTTATGGAAACCAGTGGAGTAATGCATTCAAATAAATGCCAAAACCGGTTGATGGGGAGCCAGGGTGCTAAATCACACTGCTGAGGAATTCAGCTGTGGGGAACAGATAGTAAATCCAGAGTGACAGAATTTCCCGTGATGGCAAAGGTTTCTGACATCCAGTCCAGTACTCAAAAACCACAGCAGTTCAAACCCATTTTCCTTAACACAGCCTTGACAGCCAGCAAAATTAGTGAATTTAGTCACAAACACCTAAGGACAAAAACAAAAGAAGCAAACAAAAAGACCTCATTTGTCTATAGCCTTTTCTGAGCTGTAAAAAAGTGGTGACTCCAACCTATGTCAATGGAGAGCATGCTTAGGGCCAACTGTTTTCAATCAGCAGACTTTGTTATGATACAGTGGAATCTGAAGACTTCTATTCCAGTCTGCTTATGCCAGAGACTTGCCTGGGTAAACTACAGCTCTCAGAAACTCGGTCTCTGCCTCTGAAAATGAAGACAATGGTTGCATGTGCTTGACAGGCTACTGAGTGGAAGCTGTGAGGCACCAGGAGTGACCGTGTTCTCTCAACAGCTGGGTGCCACTGGCCCCAGTGAAGGGGCTGTAACTCTGGGTGGGACAACAGGCTGCAGGGCCTCACAGGGGCTTCCATCAACTCTCCAAGGAAGTACCATTGACAATAAGTGGCTCAGGCCTGCCTTTGCAGGAGTGAAGAGAACTCCAAGCACAGGAGAATCAACTACAAACATATTAACCTTCTCTACTCAATGAGCTCTTTTTCCTTGTCACTGGGTTTCCAGTGATACTGGATTATCTCAGTTGTCCATCAAACGTTTACTGAACCCACCCTGTGCTAAGTCCTGGGATAGGCACTACTCATACAAAAACCATCTGGCTTCCAAAGATTCAGAGTAGTGAACAGGGCACTCACAAGTCTGGAAGACTTCTTACTCAGCCTTCCCTCCTTGTTGTTGACAGGAAGTCAACTCCCAAGTTCCACAGACTCTACCCATTTAATACATCACCCTTGCATTGTTTACCATCCAGCCCCCAGTAATGGTCTTCAACTCTCCTGGCCTCCAGCCACCCATTCTTTATCCTATTGTCAGAGGGTGCTCTCTTAAGGTTATCACCTCCATGCTTAAAATCCTTTCACAACTTCCTTACCCTGTTCTCCTGACCTTCTATCCATCCTAATTGTCCATCTATGTCCTCTGTGAGCCAGCTGAATTGGTCTCCTCACTGCTTAGTGCATGGTATCATGGTTCCCTTCCCGCTGCCTGCTCCTCTAGTCGGTCAAAACCACATCCCTTTTTTATGATTATCTCTAAGTCTTACCTGGCCTCTAGGACCCTTTGCATATGCTTTTCTCTGTCTGACCCCCTTGACGACATCAGGACCTACCAGATTCCCAGAATGGCCCGCTTACCTTCCCCATAATAAGAAGTTCTACCACTTAACGTTCCTCTCACCAGCAGATTCTGCTTCAAGCAAGATTTCTGCAATTTAAAGCCAACCCAAAACAAGACTACCTTTCTTTTAATCTGGCCTTGACCTTCATGCCTCATTCAGTGCCCTTGCCCCCAGCTCAGTCCTGCCCAGAACCCTGCCCGGGGCTTAGTACCCTGCTGGGTTCTCAGTGTACCTCTCAGAAAACAGGGCCTGCCCCTGATGCCACCTACCTGCCTGGATCTCTCTGTGTATAAGTTATACATTTAGTTTACCTGAATTCAACTAGGATTGTTTGGTAAAAATGAGGAAAAATAGAGAGTGAAGAATGACCAAAAGAACAATTTAAATAGTTTGTAGAATCTCCCTTGCCATGACTCTCAGTGATTCAGTGAACCCCAAGAGTGAATTGTGAGGGGGGAGCCTTACTCATCTTTGCAATTACAGAGCTTGGCAAATGTCTGATGAATGACTTACTGAATTAATTACTGAATTAATTGGGTGGATGGCGGTGTCTGTTTTGTAGCTGCTCTTATAGTGTGAACGTCTTTCTGTGACAAGTAGTTTGATTTTAGCATTTAAAGATGTGTATTTTTAGTTTCATTGGTTCTCATCCTAGAAAAAGAGGCTAGCTATGTTGGACTTAATGAGAAAAACTATAGTATGCTGGCCTCTGACAGGCATTTTTTTTTTTTAAGATTTTATTTATTTATTTATTTGAGAGAGAGAGAGAGAGAGAGAGAGCATGAGCAGCAGGAGGGGCAGAGGGAGAGGGAGAAGCAGAGTCCCCGCTGAGCAGGGAGCCTGCTATGGGACTCAATCCCAGGACCCTGGGATCACGACCTAAGCCAAAGGCACATGCTTAACTAACTGAGCCACCCAAGTGCCCCTGACAGGAATTTTTAAAGGGATTTTTTTCCTAGAGGTAATTTTGACAACATGAGTTTTGCTCACCTGTTGCCTTTGTGACCTGACCCCGCGTGGAACACAGCTCTCTGTATTTCTGTCCCTGGATGCTGAGCATCATCTGCTTCCCTGGTCCCTACTGTCCAGACCTGCAATTTCCCCTCAGTTGTTGTGTCCTTAGGCATCAACTGCCCATCTGCCCTTTTCCCTGTTTTGGGGGAATCAGACCCTTCAGAGATCATTTCCACCTGCCAACTCAGCTCTTCTCTGCCTACCCATCCATCTTCCAACCACCATTGTACCAGCTAGGGCTGTGTTTCAAGGCAGGAACACAGGCGTCAGTAAGCACTTTTCTTACTGCTACTACCCTCTCTGGCCTCATAATAGCCATTTGGGCTCTTGCTTCAATACTTTCCCCTGAACTGGTAGGACCTTAATGGCATGGTTCAAATCCCAGCTCCACTAAGCTTTAAGACCTTGGGAAATTACCTAAGTGCTCTAAGCATTGTTTCTTTATCTCTAAACTAGGGATGATGATAATTTCTAGAGCATGAAGTTGTTATATGGATTAAATGAGATAGTAACAATGTAAAGCACTTAGTCTGGCGCGTGGTAAGTGCTCAATAAATAGCAACTATTTCATACTATATTAATACAATTTTACACATTTCACCATGTTCAACTATGAATCTATCAAATTGGCAAGAAGCTGAGTTATAGATCCTATTTTAAACCAGTTGTGACTTACAACCCAACATGTTAAAATATGCTTCTCCTTGTGCTAAACACACAAAACAAAAAAGTAAAAGCAATGGAAAAAAGATGGCCTCAGAGGAGGTAGAGGAGTCGTGGCTGCCAGCCATTTTCCTTCCTGGGAGTTTTCCTTCTTGTTACATCTATTATCTGGGAGCTGGGCTGCCCTGCTGGCTTTCCATTTGCCTTGCTAATAACAGTAAATCCAGCAGCTTCCACTGCAGCTTCTGTCTCCTTCAGCTGACTCTGAGGCCAATCAGCATTTCCTCTCCCCTAATGTCAGATGTTCCCTGGGAAGTCCTGCTGAAGAGAAAATTTATGACAAAAGTTTCTCCAGCTTTTAACCCTTCTGCCTACCCAGCTCCAGATGCAGAGGCTCCAGAGGAATGCTAGGTCATTCTTACATGTGCATACCTATGTTCTCACTGAGGCTTTGCTGATCTGACAAGGGGCCTCAGACCCCTGGAAAAGCTCAAATGAGCAGCTGGGCAGACAGATGCACACATTCTGGGCCATACCTAACATGGACTAAATTTGAGCTGGGTTCTTTAGTAGCTAGGGTCTCTGTTGAATCATGAGTCAAAGCAGTCATACGCCTAAAAAACAGTGTTATATCACAAAATTGTGAGTATGGCTGGGTTTCATAACAATGAAATTGAAGAGAGGGGATAGGACCAACCTTTATTGAGTAATAAAGTAATAACAGCTAAGTGTTTGGTGTTTCACATGGATTTCTATTTAATTCTCACTACAATGCTATGAAGACGACAGTGTTCTCATTTAGTTCAAACAGGCTAAGAAACCCACTAAAGAGCTAGAAAGAATAACAGAAGCCAAGAGTAGAACCAGGGAGATGTTTCTAGAACATCTAAGGTATTAAGCTCCCACAGTTAAGACTACCAAGCAGCAGCCTGTGATCTAGCTGTGACTTCATCTTACTAAGGAGCAAATAAAACAAGGAACTCGGAGAGGGAGAATGACCTGACCAAGGTTACCAGCTACGAGTGGGGGCCAGCTTTGAGCCAATAGAGAGAGCACAGTCTTCTAATCCACACCAGTAATCCCTGAAATAAACCCTCCAAGGGCTGCGGAAGATGAGACAGCTCGGATTCAGGCGTTGAGGACACAAGGGGGTGGCACTGCACAGTCTCTGTAGCTCGAGAGAGAACAATGGCTGTCGGCTGAGACGCAGGCTCTCTGGCGAGGGTGGTAGTGATGCGGCAGCCACCGCCAGGCCCCCACAGACCTTCTGTTCTTGGCACAGAGGGGTCTCATCGCCGGGTTTTCATTTTAAGTAAGTTTGAATCTTTGCGGATAGCTACATTCAAGCTCAATAGGCTTTTCCGTGACCTCCTCTCCACCTTTCCACAGAAGTTAGATGATATACTTAACCAGATTAGTGATTCAGTAAACTAATTTCTGTCTCAATTTGGAAAAAACACCCAAAACAAAAAACCCAAAAACCCAGAATGTCAAAATGTACGTGTGACAGCTGTTTGGAACTCTAATGTTATAGAAAAGCAGCTGTTTTCATTTATATTTGAGATATTAGTCATTCTTAGGATGGGACAAGAGTACTCAGCTAATAGCTTGTGCTTTAACCTGCGGAGAAAACAGGTCACAGAGACAAGATGTTGGCAAAATCACACTATAATGGTTGTACTCATCTAACATGCTGGTCTTAAAAGGTTTGGAGATGTTTGCAATGGGAAGCAACTATTTAATAATAGCATTCTCACAGAAAACTGACATTCACACAATAAAATGGATTGTGGCTTTTAGGAGAAAGGAAGTTACCAAATAAAGTCCATGTAAGCAAGGGAAAGAATGAAATCTTTCTAAGCTCTAGAATTCGAAAGTAAGCAGTCTTCTTTTTATACAAATTTTAAAAGCTATTTTTACTTTTCACAAAGGAACATGTATAGTTGACTCCTTTTTTTTTAACATCTTAATTTTGCTTTATTTTTTCATGTTCCAAGATTCATCGTTTATGCACCTCTTACACTGTGTAGTTGACTCTTAAACAACACAAGGGTTGGGGCGCTGATCCCCCACATAGCCAAAAATCCAAACTTAACTACTGAGAGCCTACTGCTGACTGGAAGGCTTACCAATAACACAAACAGTTGATTAGAACATATTTTATATGGTGTCTATATCACACGTATGTGTATGTATGTTTTACATACCATATTCTTACAACAAAGCTAAAGAAGATGTCAAGAACATAAGGAAAATATATTTAGAGTACTGTAAAAAATCTGCACATAAGTGGACCCATGCAGTTCAAACCCATGTTGTTCAAGGGTCAATTGTATATACAGTTTCATTTTTTATTATTTTAATTTTTTTCCAGTGCAAAAAAAGTGTTGTTTTTAAAAAAGATTTATTTATTTATTTATTTATTTGACAGAGAGAGAGAGAGAGAGAGAGAGAGAGAGAGATCACAAGCAGGCTGAGAGGCAGGCACAGAATGAGGGGGAAGCAGGCTCCCTGCTGAGCAGAGAGCCTGATGTGGGGCTCGATCCCAGGACCCTGAGATCATGACTGAGCCAAAGGCAGAGGCTTAATCCACTGAACCCCCCAGGCGCCCCCAAAAAAGGTGTTTTTATTAAAGCACAGGGATAGGACCTGTGGGCAGCTGCTGTGTATAGAAGTAAATAATACCACAAGTCCTATAGTGAAAAAGTTAATTCCCTGCATATCCTGGAATCCCTTCTTACAGGCAATCACTTCAAAATATTTTGGCTATTTCTTCTGGTACTCACCTTCCTATTTTTAGCATTCTTACTCAGCTATTTTAAAAATATTTAAAAATGATTATAAGTATCAGACAATATATTTTAACTTCTGCTGTGGGAGATGAGGAATGTGTGTGAGCTCTACCTTTCACACAAAACACAGCCGTGCTTTGGAAAGTGAGTTTGCTTTAATTTTCTTTTTCTGGAATAGGGTTTTGCATAGCTTCTTCCTGTTGGGCACCCTTACTTGATTATCATTGCTTAAAATGTCTGTTTTTGCTATATCCCACTGGCTCCCCAAGGACTCATTAGAGATTCATGTCTTGGGAACCTGGGAGGCAACACTAATTTCAACTGATGTGCACCGTGTTTCATTTTTAAGACATTTACATTTTCATTCGATGATTTAATACTCAGAGGAAGTTTGATCTCCAATAATCAAAGTGCAGTGACTCTATTCCCAAACAGGAAGTGGGTGGCCTTGGGCCTGGGCTGGCAGGGAGCAAAGCAGTGGGCTGCAGACTGGCTTTCACTGCTTCTTCATTGCTCATTTCACAAAATACGTTAGTCACCAACTCCAGGCCAGTTAGAGTACTGGCAAACAAAAAGGAACTTGTTCTCCACAAGGGACTTTCATTTTACTCAATTGAAAGCTCAGTCCCCCCATCCCAAAGGAAAAGGACGGTCCTCATTCTTTTCCTTGGTAAGGTACATAACAACATCCAGCAAGATCAATGTATTAGGAACTCACCAGGGCAGGCCCATGGCGCCTCTGATGCAAGGCTGAGTGGCTAAGGGACAATGTTCCCTCTAGCAGTTCCCAAGGCTGAGATAAGGCCTGTACCTCTTAATTGACGCTGTTGCTCTGGGTGTGATGAGTCACTCACTGCTCACAAATTCACCCAGCCATCACTGTCCTGTCCACGTCTCCCTGCATCAGGGAGCGATGCTGGTAATCGAGTAGCAGCAGATACGTGGAAACTTGCTAAAGTGGAAAGATTGAGGTAATGCCCGATCGGGGAGGCAAGAGGGACTCCTTTTAGGAGGAGTGCTCACAAAACTGGAGACACAAAATAAGTCCTTTCAGTCGGAAAATGGATAGTCTAAAAGCCAGAAGGGAATAAGAATCCCTATCAAAAGTACTTGCTGGGTGGTCTGTTTTTATTGACTATCTACCCTGCTAAAATGAGAGCTGAGAGCAGGCCCTGCCATCCTTATACACTGCCTAAAATGTAGCAGAGACCCCATAAATATTTACTGAATGATGAGTCTGGATTTGGATACACTGTACTTGAGGATTTTTTTAGACTTAAATCATACTTTGTCTTACTTTTATCTTAATTCACATTGTTCTATTAAATGTAGTGTGCAAAAAAAAAAAAGAAAAAGGAAAGCTGGGGTTCTGTTATGATTCAATATTTCTATGATCCAGTGATGACAGTTTTGGGGAAGATTGAGGAGCTCCAATAGACCACCCTGTATCTTCTGTAGCACTTGGGCTTTAATCACATCTCTCTGACTTTCTGTTTGAAAAATTGGTTTGATGGCACAGTAAAATCTATCCACCTTGCTGACTGTGATCAGTAGCGAGGTAATGAGAAGTAGGGGCTGATACTTCCTTTCCCCAGACCTGCCTCCCAGTGCCACTCCAATGCCTTTTCCTGATTTTAAGTCATCTCTGTTTCTGGGTGCTACTGTCACTGTAAGAAAGAAGAAATATCCTGACTGATTAGCGGTTTTCCTTTTTCTTTTCTTAATACATTTAAAGGCATTGTAGAAAGTACTGGTACTTGTAGCTTACTCAAAAAGGAAAAACTCCTTGTGGAAAGTTGTCACGTAATTGTTAAAACTGCCTTTTAAACTGCGTAGGGGAGGAAGACTGGCTCTAGTGTCACACCTCTGAAAACAGTGAGATAGAAGTGGGGTGTCTCAGGTCTCTGGGCTGCGCTGAAAGAGGTCTTCTATGAGATTGTAGCTCATATAAAGTGATAATTTTTCACGAAAATCGCCAAACCCAGCCTTGGCAGAGGAAGAGTTTTCCTTACAGCTACTAACAGGATAAATACATGAATGGCCTGCCTGAAGAAACAGGCCTTCTGCTTCCTTTGGGGGAGACAAAGACTCTTCACGGAGAGTGTAAGGGGCAGACACAGCCCTCTAAACCTCCCTGTAACTTCTGTAATCATTCCTCAAAAATCACCCAGATGTTTCATTGTATTTCCTCTTTTAAATGTTTTCTAAGAAGAAGCAAGAGGCTTTGTGAGCTACTTCACCTGTAAACATGTTTGTTACAGATAACTGTAATTTGCTCACTTTCTCTCTAGAATCTTCCGTAGAGTAAATGAAATTTGCTGATATACGCTACATAATGAATGCGCCTTGTGATCATTAGACCACCCCTACATACCTGACATGGGTTTTCTTGGTAGTCAAAAATCATTAGAGTTGGCTCTCCAGATCTAGTTTTCTCCTTGTTCAAAATAAAGGGTGCTTCCAGCAGACCCATATCCAAACACAATTCCAAGGCTGGTTCTATCACAGGGCATAAGCTTTCTATAGACTTCATTCATTGCAAGCAAAAGACACAGGCAAAGGCCAAGTCATATGGGTAGAAAAGGAAGTAAATCAAAACCTCAAAAGCAGATTTTATGGTGTGATTGGTGCCATCGTAGCAACAGGGATAAAGGCAGCTGACATCCACTGAACTACTATGAACTGTTTTATATGCATCCAGTCAAAACAACAGCCCTGCCAGGTAGGCATTATTATCCTTGTTGACAGAAAAGATAACCAAAGTGAAAAAGGTCTGATGACTTGTCTAACCTTATAGCTTGTGTGAAAAGGCAAGCCAGGGTGGAGACTTGGGCTGGTTTGGGCCCAAAGCCCGTACTCTTTCCACTGAATCATGCTGCCATGTCCAAATGAAGCAGGTGCACTTGGTCTCTCGAGGGAGAAAAGCAAACCTGCCTCCACTGACATGTGGACCCAGGGACCTTAGCCGGTAGGAGGAATATGAACTTTGCATCATACATCTAGGTTTGAATCCCAGTTGCCCAACTTACTAGCTGTCTGACCTTGGACAAGTCCTGCAGACTCTCTGAGCTTTAGTGTTCTTTTTTTATAAAACAAAAATAACAACCAATTCACTTGATTTAAGGATTAAAAGAGATCACTATAAAAAATGTTTGGCAGATTGCCTGGCAAATTTTAAAATTCAATTAAGTGGTAACAACTATTATGTTTTCATAACTCTATATGCTACTTAAAGCCACAGGTCCATGGAAGACACTATGATCGCAAAGATGTCATTTAACATATGAAGTAATGAAAGATAAAATACCCTATGGGAAGTAAAGATTAGTGTTTTCCATCCCACAAAGATAATTATTTGTAAGTTCAGAAATTTATATTAATAAGCAAAACCTAAAATATATATTTTTTATTTTTTATAAGTTCTTTCCTAGTTTATTATAAATATTTTTAAAACAGAGGAGTTGAAAGAACTGTACATTGAAAACCCATATACCCACCACTTAGATCCTACAATTGGCAATTTTACCGTGTTTGCTTTATCACATATCCATCCACCAACGCATCTTTTTAAAAAAACGCATTTCAAAGCAGAGAGCAGACAAGAGTACATTCAGTGTGCATAACATTAACTTTTATCCAATATTTGTTTGAGATTCTCTTTTTACTTTTAGGTAAAATTTTCATACAGTGGTATGCACAAATCTTATGAGTATCATTTGACAGTTCCAACAAATGTATACATTTGTGTGATACCAGCTCCTGTCAATGTACAGATTACTTTTGTTCCAGAAAGTTCTCTCACTTGCATTATAATTTAAATGGGAAAGCTGCAGTACAGAGAAAAAACACTGGGCTTAAGAATCAAGGGGTACAGGTTCAAATCTCATCTATGTCACTCATTAGCAATCCACACAAAAATGTGTGCACATATACACAATACACACATACCTGGTTTTCTCAACCATAAAAAATAGATAATGTCTATTTCACAAGGTCTTTGTAAATACAAAAATACAGTAAGCATTCAGTAGATGTACCAAAGGAGTACTTTTTCTCCTATCCCCCCTCACAGTTTCCCTGAGTCTGAGGATGTTGCCTTCAAAAAGAAAACGGTAAGGACAAAAACCCAAGCCCAACCAGTTAAATGAGAGATGAGGGAACAGGGCATCTCTCTGCATAGGCAGTCCTCTCCCAATTTATCCACTCTGACTTCAGCTAATTAAACATCTGTCTCAATGGTGTCCTTAGCAAATTAGTCATCCCCACTTTGTGACACTGATTGTTGGTTGCAGTCTTCCCCACTTGCTACCATTCCCAGAAACTTCTAGGAATTAGCTCACCAGGCACATGGCAAGGAATGATGCAGGGTCCCCATTAACCCCCCACAGTTGCCCTTGGTGCCAGTGTTGTTTATAATGCTGCCAGACATGTCCTTAGATGTGCCTCCCCAAAATAAACCTGTTAAGGGGTGATGACTTCTTGGTCTACATTTCTGATTTCCAGATTATGATGCATTTTCTAAGTACTACATACGCGTACCAGACTAAAATAAACTATTTAACAGGAAATCTGTTGTTTCAAATAGTTTTGTGACAAAGCAGGCAGGTAGGCAACATAAGGTCCTAAATGAGGTAAACTGGAATATAGTGAATTACCAGCTACCTCTCTCCAAGCACATAAACAGAAGCTTTGCTGGTGAATGAAAGGCAAACAAGTAAAATGGCCTGGGCTGGATGTGTGCCTCTCCTCTGTATCAGGGGTGTGTGTGTGTGTGTACACACACCTATTGGGGCAGGAAAGGCGGTGGTAGGGTGAACTCTATGCTAAACTACAGGGTCCTTCTTAAAAATAGTTTTGTGAAATTAGGCTTTTCAGTTTCTCTTCCCACTAAAACAACTGACTTAAAAACTATCTTTTAGAAAGATAAATGGCAAATAAAAACACTTTTTTAAATGCTTAACTTTAGGGGCGCTTGGGTGGCTCAGAGGGTTAAGCCTCTACCTCCGGCCTGGGCCTGGGTCATGATCTCAGGGTTCTGGGATCAAGCCCGCATCAGGCAACTGGCTCTCTGCTCAGCAGGGAGCCTGCTTCTCACTCTCTCTGCCTGCTTCTCTGCCTACTTGTGATCTCTGTCAAACAAATAAAATAAAATAAAATAAAATAAAATGCTTAACTTTATACAAAAGCCCCAGAAATGCAAATTAAAATGCAATATTAACTGCTAGCCATCAGTTTGGCAAAAATTAAAGATTGATAACATCGGTGTTAGTAAGAGGGTGGGAAAAGAGGCTCTTATATATTCTTGGGGTGTCAAAGAATCAGTATAAACTTTTTAAAGGGCAATTTGTTTTTCTCAACATTTTAAATAAGCAAACTTCTGACAAGCAATCCCATATTTAACATCTAGCACAAACGTGCAATGAATATTCATACCAGATTGTTCACTCTGCCCAAGACTGGAAATTTGGAAATAATCTAAATGTCCAACAACAGAGAGCTAAGTTAAATAAACGTACCTAGAAAGATAAAACTGCAATATTCGCTCTAACATAGTCAAAAGCTTACAACATAAACCTGAATGAAATACAAATGCAAAATCATATACACTGTGTGGTATCCTTAAAAATCATTATGTGAATACAGTTTTTTCAAGTTCATTTAACAAACATTTATGGAGTGTCTTCTATTTGACATCTGCTAGATGTTGGGTATATAGTGATTTAAAGAAACCAAAAATCAAAAAACAGGGTACTGCCCACATGAAACTTAGAGCCTGTATGTCTGTCTGTGTATGAACTGGATAAAAATCCAAGGGTTCACACCAAATAAAGTCAGAAGAAGCCTTGACACACTTACTTTTTACTTCATGCATTTTCTAAATATTTGATTTTTTTTTCAACAAGCATTTATTTTATTAAAAAGAAATCTTTAAAAGCCTATCTTCTACCACCCCCTGGTTTTAATATTAACACCACAATGAGCAGCAGCTTCAAGGTATTTCAATTCTCCTTAAACTGCATTCAGCTCTAGTAAAAGAAATCAGATTCTACTATGGTGTCTGTCCCTCTGCTTTCTGTACTGAGTACCACCCTCTTCTCTCCACACCTTAATTCAGGCCTCATCATCCGTTGGATAGAGTCCTCAAGAGCCTCCTCACCGGTGTCTCTGCCTCCTGTTTTATGTCCTCTAATCGATTTTTATCATGCAGACGGTGTGTTTTCTAAAAGAAATTCTGACTATATTGCTCTCCTTTCAATGGTTCCCCTCTGCCACCAGAATAAAGTCCAAATTCAACACGGTTTATAAACATGACCTGCTCCCAAATGACCACTTCAGCCTCATAATGCCCCACCCTCCTAACTCCTCCTCTACTGCTTACTATATTGAGTTACATGTGGTTTCCAGAAGGCATCAAGCTCTCTCAACTCACTCCTTCAGCCTAAATGCTCTTTCCCAGCCCTCTTCATCTGCTCAGTTTCCACCATCTTCAGGTCTCACCTGGAGGATAGTTCTCCCTGACTCCCGAAGACTGGACTAGGGCTCCCCTCCTACAACGTGTGTACCCAGGCCCTACACTTATTTCCGCTGATTACATGCATGGTATTGTAACTGCCTGTTTGTTTCTCTCCCGGAAGAACTAAACAGTAAGCTTTGGGAGGGTAAGGACCATTTCTTGGCTTCAACAAAATCCCCAATGCCTACATAGTGTCTGCTGCAAAATAAGCCCCCAGTAAGCAAATACAGCTCTCCTAGTTTTGAGTACCTTATCGGGCCTGGACTGATCGGATCTGGCCCCTGCCTGGCTTTTCTGCTTACCCTCTGCCCTGTTCTTGCTCCTCTCATTTGGGATATCCATGTTCTGTTACTACATCTCAAAACGTCTCTGCCTGGAATGTCCTTCCTCTCACTTACCCATCTGGCAAAATTCTATTTAATCTTCAAAAAACTATCAAATCACTTACTCCAGAGCATCTTTCCTCAGGCCCTGTCTCACCCAGCAGTTTTAAGTACTCCCTAATCTATGCTGCTTTAGTAGCTTACGTATTTCTCCTTGTGAATTTGCCATATTTTACTGCCCCCTTTTCTCAATCTGTTTTCTCACTAGGTTTCCACCTGATTCGAGCACAGGGCTGGCCCAGAGCAGGAAGCAGGAAGCACAGATAAACTGTGCAATTACAAAAAGAAGGAAGTGGTTCACAGTAACCACTGAAGTCACAAGGGTCTGTCAGATCCACACTGTGGAGCTGTAGAGCACACCTGCCCCTTCCCACAGTGCCCTAGGTGACCCCTCCCTCAACCTCTCCTGTGTCACAGCTGAGGAAAGCATGGCTCAGAAAGGTAAGTATGGGATTATGCATTGTTACCATAGTTCTTCATTCTAAGATGCATTTTTTCCTACTTTATAACATCTCTAAAATTAGGCTACAGCTTACAATCAATATGTACATTGAATGCAGTATTTTATTTTTTTTTCCTGAAAAGCTATTATTAAATTAGTGATGCTCTAAAATTAGTCCCTAGTGGTCCAGAGAGAGGTCCTTCCTCTGACTTCAAAATATACGTGCCTCCTGCCGCACCACACAGCCTGTCAGGAAAATAGGTCTTTTCTCTTTCTTTCATTCGGCTTTTGCTTTAATCTAATCCACATTTGTGACTGCCCCAGATGGAGTGAATGAATAGATTTTGTGATGGAAAAGGAACTTCTGAAAGATTAGCGACTAGCAGGAAGAGTAAACGCTGGTCAAATGTAGTTTTGGCGAATGATATATTTCAGGTTTTTCTGATGTGGCGGTTGTGAGAGCTCATAACACCCTTCTAAAATAATTGGGTCTCTAAAGTGGTTCCCAAAGATTTTTGCCTGACATAAATTCTCTAAATTTCCAGGCTTCCTAGATAAAATAGTTGACTGCAATGCCATCTTTAACATGCTCTGCTCTATTCTCAAGAAGATCCATCAGAAGCCTCAGAGCACTCCAGACCGGGGGAAGCTCAGGTGGGAAGAGACAACAAGATAAAGAGGCAGAGAGAAGAGGGAAGGAGGAATATTTAACTTGGAGCTTCTTGCCTGGGGCATTTCTGAGTTAGATATTTAAACACTTTAGCTGCCCTAATTTTCTCTATCATTTTCCCACTGGGTCACTGGATACCAAGTACCAGGTCTTCATGTCTCATCCGGCCTCTGTGCATGAGTGGCATTGGCATGATTATTCATTATTTCATGAGGAGGAGCAGTTTTCCATAGAAATTACTGCCTTTTGGACTAAGAACATTTAAACAGTCCTATTTACATTTTCTTCTTTACCTCCTTCTTTTTTTTTTCTTCTTTTACCTGCTACAGCATAAGGAAACCACACGTCTGTGTCTCTGGCTCACAAATTATTTTCATAGAAGAACGGTTACAGGATTTTCCATCTCTACAATTACACATGGAGGAAGACTCTTCAACTCTACAGCAAGAAGATTCTTTAGCTTACTTCAGCCTTTGGAGAACATTTCAGGTTAGAAGAGCGTTAGAGACCCGACTCTCTCTAAAACGTACAGGTTTCTCTATTCCACAGGGCAGCTCAGGACAGGTGTATGTTGCTTTAAGAAAGCCAGACATAAAACATTAAAACTGACACCAATACAGACAAACTGTGCAATTACAGAAAGAACTCCTGCCTTTATATCCAGATTCACCACAGGGTTCCTTTAAATGCTGCACTTCCCTAGTGCATTTAGATCTTAGAATCAATGAACATTTCTGTTTACAGAATTTTAAATTTGTTCTCCCATTAGGGTTCTAATAAGCAACATGGTACAATAAAAAGTGTATGGGCTTTGAGATCAGAAAAGCCTGGGCTTTTCAGTTTAGATTCTGCTATTTACTTACTGTGGAAATTTGGGTAACTTTAAGTCCTTTTAGAGCTAAGGAAGGCTCAGAGAGGTAAGCATATGATTACACAGTTCTCAACAGTTCCTTAATTTTAACATGTACCCCTCCCCGAAGCATTTCTAATGTCTCATCTGTAAGACAGGCATAACAAAATCTACCTTTTCGGGGTGTCTGCAGATTAAATGAGATAGTATGTGTAAGCACACAAAGGCACTCAATAAATTGCGGCACTCCCGCATTGGAAGGAACCATATATCTCGGGGAAAAACCAACTCCTGTCCTGACATACAAATCCCCTTAAAGCATCACTGATAATTAATCAATAATAAGTATGCTACTTTCTAGGTCTACCTGGCATGAAAGTAAGGCCTACCAAGCGAGTGTTGCAGAAAGTGTGTCAGAGATTGGCCCTGCTGTTGTCCGTCTATTAATTCAAGCAGGTCCACATTAATTACAGGCTCCAAATCCTACCCTGGCTTCCCAGGTTCTCTGCCTGGTCTGTCTATATTTCTCTGTCATATTGCAATGATAATTCTGCACTTCTTTCCAGTTTTTTTCTTTCTTTGTGTTCATATTCTCTGTATGTCCCTGCCCCTCTTTGGGCCTCAGTGTTTCACAGTAGTTAGAAGTTTGGGTTTTATTTTGAAAGTCTCTGAAGGGTGTAGAGTAGATATGATCTGCTTTATACTTTAGAAGAACCCTCTTGCTGCTGTGTAGACAAAAGATAGGAGGAGGACAAGAGCAGAGGCAGGAAAACCAGAAAAACTGCTATTTCAACAGTCTGGGTAAAGTCATAGCAATCTGGACTCATCCAGTGGAGATGGAAAAGACTGAATAAATTCAGGATATATTCTGGAGGTAAAACTGAGAGGACCCGGGATGCCTGGGTGGCTCAGTGGGTTAAGGCGCTGCCTTCAGCTCAGGTCATGATCCCAGGGTCCTGGATCGAGTCCCACATTGGGCTCTCTGCTCTGCAGGGAGCCTGCTTCTCCTCTCCCCGCTCTGCCTGCCTCTCTGCCTACTTGTGTGATCTCTGTCTGTCAAATAAATAAATAAAATCTTTGAAAAACAACAACAACAACAACAAAAACTGAGAGGACCTGCTAACGGGTAAGACATGGATGGGGACTTTGCCCAGGAAACAATTCAAGGGTCAATTTTACTACTTTTTTGGGTAGGCAGGGTGGGAGGGGGAGAGAGTGAAGTAAATTAACTACAAAGAAATCTGAAATATTCTTTTTATATTAAAGTATAGTAAGCCTTTAATAGCCACTGTTTTGAATGACACTGGCTCTCCCTGACTCTTCACAGCTTAAATGTGAAAGTCACAATTTAAATGTCAATTTCTCAGGGAGGAGCTCCCTTACCATCCTATATGTTGCATCTTATTATTCTCTCTCAGCCCTTCATATTTACCTTCCTTCTAAAATGAGAGTTCCTCCTCAGCAAGGGCCTTGTAAATCTGCCTTCCATTGTCTCCCTGTACCCAGCACAGGTCTGACACGAGAACACAAGATGAATGAGAGTACAAATACAGTATGGATCAAAATTTACATTTTACATGAATCTTTAATATAAAACTTGAGAGTCCAATGATGTCATCATTAGCCCTCTTTATGATCAGAACCCTGTACCCTGTGAGTGCTGTTCCCTCATCTTCTCTAAGCCTAGCAGTATTTTAGGGAATAATGTAGAGGAGTCCTAGTCTAGACCATGTCACATGACATTCTGGTGCCTTGTGAAAACACAGCATATTAGCAAAGGTGGTCTATGACTCTAAACAAAGCTAACATTTATCTTTCAAAATCTAGGTGAAATTTTATAAGGGAAAAACAAAAATGAATGTCGTTAAGTTTTATTAATAATACCACAAGAACATTTCAAAAGGATTTTCAGATTAATAAAAATTTGTCTTTCACATCGAAAGGCAAGAATGAACAAAGGTAAGAAAAAGTTAACAAGCTTCTGGTTCAATCTCTCAGCAAATGATAAAGAAAAACACCTTCATTTCAAAATGACAACAAATCCTGAAACAGAGCCACAGAGAGAACTATTCTGCTTGAAACATCCCACGTCAAAGCCCTCTCTCTCTTTTGTAGACCAAGAGTTAACTATATTTCTGTGTCAATGTAAAACTAAAATTGTATCTGCCTCCATTTCTTAAGCATTCCTGCCGTACCCAACACCATGCTTCAGGAGGCTGGTAAAGGTTGGTGGGTGATAGCATTTTTAAATAACAACAAAATACTAGAGGCTCAGAAGGTCACTGACTGTGAGGGTGAACTTGACCAAAGGAGAACTTGATGGCTAAGGGTTTTACTCACTAAATAACAAGGTCCATATATTTTACCAGCTAAATCAAGGGACCTGACTGGCTACTCTTCATTATGTCAAAAACTCACCCACACAACTATAAAAATAAGTAAAGAGGTTCCAGCTAACTCTTCCAAAACCAGATTCTCCATTTACAATTCACTTAAACAGTGGGGACTTTCTGCCAGTGTAGGTAGCTTCCAAATGTCAAGTGGGTCAGTAATAAAATGAAAAGCTGCAGAGAAACTTTTTCAAAAGAGACATTTAAAAATGGGCTTTAAAAAAAACGGGCCTTAGCAGAGAACTGACTGGAACACACTGTGAAAAGATTACTCTGGTTCAGTACATGAATATTAATAGAAAAAACCCTGCAGTGTTCATAAATAGTTATGATGATGATAATTACAAATAATGCAAGTCAAAATTCTAGATCAGTTACAAGTGCCTATAATGATAGTCTATCCATACCAAGCAAAAATATTTTAAAACCCTACGGGTTAAAAACAAAACAAAACAAAAAAAACCCCTATGGGTTTCCACCGACATACCTATCTACCTAAACAAAGAAGACTTCTTTTGCTCAGATATCTGCCACCTTCCAATTTTTTTACAAATGAAAATCGGGGAGTGCCAGACAGAAGGGCAGCAGAGTACTTAAACATTAGAACAGTCACTTAACCCACATCTGGGTTTCATAATAAAATAGTTTAGGTTCTCAATTTGTGATTACTGTGAAGTGGAAAGTTGTATGGTTGGTCTGGAAAAGAGAGAAGTTAGAGGTTTGTGGGTAAGCAAAAGAAGTGCACTGTCAGCCTGGAAAAGGATTTCTGAAACCTTGTTCTTAGTGCAACTAACCTCCCTAATGAACGAGTGGTGAGAACTCTCGCCTCCACATGACCCATGTTGTTTAATCTCGCCTCTCACTTCAGTTAAGTAAGAGCAGCAAAGAGACAAGTGCTGCTCTGGACTCCACCAGGCAAAAGCAGTGTGGAGAGAGGGCTGAGCGCTCCACTGCTGTCCTGGACATGGGGCGAGGCCGGCCCCTTCTTGCCGAGGTTGCGGGGGTCGCCGCAGACACTCAGCAAGTGGAGGTTGAACGTCTCTAGCCTGGCATCTCCTGCCACCAAGTTCTCGAGTTCAGAACTGAGTTCACGTGTCATAATGTGTATAAGTATTTCATAGCCAACAGTGAGCACTAACAGTCTTTTTTTTTTTTAAAGTAAACATACAGTGTGGGGCACCTGGGTGGCTCAGTCGGTTAAGCGTCTGCCTTCGACTCAGGTCATGATCCCAGGGTTCTGGGATCGAGCCCGGCATCAGGCTCCCTGCTCAGTGTAGAGCCTGCTTCCCCCTCTCCCTCTGTCTGCTGCTCTGACTACTTGTGTTCTCTGTCAAATAAATAAATAAGTAAAATCTTTTAAAAAAATACTGTGTTTCCACCTATGACAAGAGGATTTTCTTCTTTTCATTAATTACCCTCCAAAACAAGCCCACTCCACAATACAAAGTTCAAAACCACAAAATACACCAGCTTTACCAAGCTAACCTTAAATTAACATCTTTGCTAAACTGGAGATCTTCTGTTTCGTGAGACCAGACTTAATAAAGCAACAGAAAGAGCTTCCCATTTTATAGAGCTTTTTGGATTAAGAGAATGGACAGTAATTTATGTAAATACATCAATCTCAAATGACTTCTGTAGCATGAAAAGGAATAAATAATGCAGATCACTGTGTTTTGGATATGGCAAAGTCTCTGATGGAAATGGCAGGGATGTGTACACAAAGGTGAACATAAATAACCATGTGTATGATAAACGTGGTTGCTGGAGATGGACACAGATAAATAGGTACACAATTGGAAAGAGAGAGCTTCAGACAGAGGCAAAGACACTGGTTCAGCCGCACCTCAGCGAGTTCACAAAGGTTTCATGGTCTAAAAAAAACTGCGACAGCCGAATTCCTATTAAGAAGGTTTAAAAAGCTGGTTCCCACTCCTCTTGGACAACCTGGAATAATGCTATCTTTGAGTACTATGAATGTGTCACCAAATGCACTACTGTGTAAACAAATTTAGGGTCAAAACGCAAGGAAAAAACAGGATCCTAAAGGAAGATGAATGCTTTAAATATCTTTAAATATCTGAAGCTGTTTAAATGCTACTAGATTGGCACTTAGAACCCCCAAATATCTACTTTCCCCTGGGAAGGAGAGGCTATGCCTCTTCAATCATCCCTTAAATGTAAAGAGGTTTGACCCCCATGCAATGGATAAAAGTCACCCAAAAAATGAACAAAAGAGGTGTTTGGAAAAACCAGAACACCATTCATCCCAGCTAACGACTTGTTCATTATGAGTGATGATGGATAAAGACTTCTCATGCTGAGATGAAATCAAGATTTATATGCATTGTTTCCTCTCCCAACTTGTGGGAAGATCATCATCATTTAATTCTATCTCTGCGGCCAGTGATGGGCATCCAGAGAGCTGGTTATCAAACGGCGCAGTCAGCTGGCAAAAGCCGAAACGTGCAGTTGGCACATCTGGACAGAGCCGCCACAGCCGAGGGTGAACAATGACTCCTGGCAAGCATCCAAATTGCTTGCAGACGCTAGCAGGTCTCATCTACAACCGCCCCTACCAGCATCTCTCTCTCTCTCTCTTTTTTATGAGAATCAGATTTTCATTGCTCCATTCAATTGCTCTCCTCTGCCATTTTTTACAGCTCTTATCGTTCCCCTGGAATATGGCCTTGAGACAGCTCATCCGTGTCCTTCACTGTGTTATCTCTTCTAACTTTTATTAAAACTTCAGCTTTCATCTGAAGATAGCTAATTAAATCTGGAACAGATTATATGCCTCTCCTTAAAAAGAACACAAAATTGTTTTCTTCAACCTGAGTAATGCATTTTTTTTCCTCTCCAGAAGATGAAACCAAAGGTGTTGAAGAAGTCTCATTTATTTACAAAGCAATGATATTTGGCATGTCATAGAGAGGTTGATTTATATTAAAGTCTGTGGTATGACAAATCTTTGAGCTATTTCTCAAAATAATTATTTCTCAATACTAGCAATATTTTTTTCCCTCATATCTTTTAAATATCATAGCTAATACCATAAGCTTATTTTCTGTACAAAGTTGGGTAATGAGGAATTAAAGATTAACAGGTATTTGTGCACATCAAGTGATTTATCCTTTAAAAAATTTTTTTTACAGTTGCCCTCATTTGGTAAAAATGAAAACGGTTTTTTTTTTTTTTTAAAGATTTTATTTATTTATTTGTCAGAGAGAGAGCGGGAGCGAGCACAGGACGCTGGGATCATGACCCGAGCCGAAGGCAGCCGCTCAACCAACTGAGCCACCCAGACGTCCCGAAAACTGTTTTTCTTTTACTGCATACCCCACACACTAGCAACTGAAAGTTTCCCCCATGGAAAATTATGTGAAAACATGGAATTAAAAGCAGTCCTTCAAATTTAGCATTTGGTTTTTAAGACAGCTTCACACCAACTAATAGTTCAAATAGATCTGTCTTAATCTATCACACGTTATTAATGGTGGAGCTTCCATAATCAATAGGAACACATTCTTCTCATACATGCCACCGACCCAAACCCTTCCTTGGGCTCAGGGGCAGTTTAAAAAAAATCACTTCTTTTTGCTGTAGATCTGCTAACCAAACCTAGCAATGATATCTAAAACAATCCAGCCAGCCCCGCCTCCCCCCTCACACACACACACACACACACACACACACACACACACACACGTACTCACGCATGCATGCACACATATGCACATACCAAACACTTTTAAACTAACGGTTAATTTTCTATTTCCAGGGTCTCACCTGAAATTTTCTGGGATCCTTTTCTTCGCTTCACTGCCTTAAGCAAGATTTCTTTCATGGTGACCTTTGTGTTGTCCACCTGAATAAGGGAGAATCCATGAGCAGCATTTCTGTAGGAAAAGACAAATATTAAATCATCACTAACATTCAACCAGACGACTGTTACTACGGTCTTCATTGTGTTTAATAAAGTTTTACTGAGTGTACCTCGAAGTGCCAATTATTTAAAAACAGACTAACTTCTAATGAGAGAGACAGAGGCTTTCTGGTATAAACAGTTCCAAATAAAAGGAAGGCCAGAGTTAGGGAATGTTTTTCTAACTTATCTCAAATTGAATCTAATTGGTCTGTGTGGGCACTAGTACTGTGGGTTACTCATGTTGGCTCCCAAGCCAAATCCTGGAACAAGGATTGACAATAAACTTAGCTTGTGTCAGCAGATGTCACTGCAGGCAGATACTACCATCACATTAAAGCTCATGGAGCCCTACAGGAAAAATGTCATGGAGTAAGGATGGTGGGTGGGGGTGGGGAGTAGGGTGATGGGGGAGGATGATAGCCCAAAGCAATTTAGAATAAGGAAAAAAAGGCTCTTCCTAACTGGCTAGTAAATAAGTAAATAAATAATTTTAAATATGTGGTCTATATATACTTCAGTAGGAATGTTTTAATCTACTTAGTCCTAGAAGGTCAAACAAAATATGAAATGAAGCATAAATAATTTTAAGACAAAACACTAAGACTACTTGTAAGCTTCTCATCAGTCAAACTTGGAGGGAGTAGTTCATGTAGATAGGGAAAAATCTGGTAGGGAACAAGTACCCTAAAAACAGAAGCCCATCCCTGGGTGAGGTAGAACTTCACTAAGACTGTTAATTGCAGTAGCAAGTATCACAAATACTACTCACTATGCTCGGGCACCAGAACAAAACAGGCCAATTCCAAGCAGCTCATCTAACAAATGGGACCCAAGTTTCCAATGATGGAACATGGGAATTACCACAAGGAGTTTGGTCGCATTCCCATTTCCTCATAAGAATCTCAAAGGAGAACACACAGCCAAAAAATATGGCAGAACTTCATACTGACAAGAAATCCGAAAGAAAAGCCAAGCCCCAAGCTAAGCCATGGAAAAGCTTCCCAATGGAAGGACAGGCTGAGAAGAGGCCTTAAACCTCTTTGGGACCTAGTTTGGACCCAACCAGGTGGCTGGCTTTCCATAGGGGCTGGGGAGCCGATCTCAAACCCAAGGACCCAATTTGCTTCCCTAATACAAAGACATCTCCACACCCCTCCTCTCCATACGGCTTGCTGTTTAATCCTTGACATTCCATTTGTTAAAAAGCAAAAGCCGACGCTGGTCTAGCCAGCACGATCATCCATTTTAACTTGGTCAAGTTCTTGCTATTGAACAGCAGGCCTGAGAACTGTCAAGCTAATTTTACTGAACACTCTGTTACTGAATCATGCCTGAGCTCCAGCCATTCTTTACCTCAGAAGCTGGACCCCATCCCAGAACAATCTTTAAAAGTTTATTTTACTGATCAAAGCAAAATAAGAAATAGCTCTTTTTTAAAAAACTATATTTAGGGAGCGATGCAGTAAGTGATACTTTGGCAAGCACACTGAAATGTAAAGTGCCTTGTGCATTTATAAACTTGGGGGTATTTGCTCTGGCGCTAGGCCAGTGTGTGTTTGGAACAAACGCCAATCATCCGCGTTCAGGCTTGTCTTCCCCTGCTCGCTCCTCAGAAGTCAGTATGCGCTCCATCTGTGACAATATGTTGGGCGATGGGTGAGTGGGGCCTAAAAGGGAACACGAGTCCTCGGGTATGCACAAACTAGCCCTGGGCTAGATCTCACGAACTTCCATCTACCTGGGTGCCACCTGAACTATTTTCGATCTGAGTCTGCTTATAAATTGCTTACATTCTCGCCTAATCTGCTGCGGGCTGACAGCATTATTTCAAACCAGTACGTTTATCTTTTTTAGCAAAGGCAGACTAGAAGCTCAAAAGGAGGCCTTGCGTTCGGACTAACTTCCATAAATTAAAAGTGTCCTTTTAAAAGATTTTTGAACACAGGAAAATCCCTCGTCTGTATTTTTCTGTCATTTTACCAAAACGTACCTGGGTGACAAGGTTAAAGCAAGCAGAGGAAATCCCTGGCACTTATCATCCACAGGCATTACTGATAAATTGTGTGGTGGAGGAATAAAGGATTACCTTCTGTATTTTTTCATTACACTTTTCTTTTGTTACAGAATACATAAATCCATTGTGGCACAATGTAATATGTATCACCATGCTACACCTGCGGACGCTTCCGAGCGGCTGCCATGTCTGTGCAGTCAGGAATGATAAGTGAACCACCCGTGAATGTTAACGATAGTGATCATTCTGAGGTAACTCGGCTCTCCATCTTCCTTTACAGCCTCCGTGCTGAAGCCAGGGTAGCAAGGTTCATGAGAGGAAAATGAAAACAACAGTGAAGGGAAGGGGCACGCACGGCGCTCGGAACGTGCCTGCACAAGTGTGCGGTATCTCACTCTGGGGCTCCATTCCGGTAAAATCGTGCACATTAAAAGGAGAAAGAGGTTGTGACCCACGTACTGCACACTCAACCGGACCTAATGAAAGCTTCCTCAGGTCAGTCTCCCACTCGGCTCGCTTCCCTCCCTCCAGACAGACATCAACTCCGGATCTTGCTCCAAGTCTACAGCACTTAAGGGGGAGACACGTTTCCAAAATACAAGAGCACAGAATCGAAGGGGTTCTCGGAAGACATCTAGGTGCGACTGTTAAGTTATGCTCGCATTTAATAAATGGATATGGAGACTTGCTTCCGCAATTTTCAGCTTGACTTCCAAACATTCTGGGTTTTATGCCTCATTTCTTTACATCCAGGAATTTTTATGGGCTTTCTAAAAAGTCTATTGAAATACCTCTTTTAGAGCTGCTTTTTATTTAATGTTGGGCATTGGGTGTGCGACTGAGAAGACACTGATCTGGAGAGAGATGCTGGCAGCAGGTAGGGAGGGCACTCGCTGGTCCTGTCTCCCTTCCGTGTGGCCCTGCATTCCAGGCTCTGAGGTGTGGCCTGTGCTGAGGGTGGCTGGCCCTCAGACGGACAGGCGGACGGAGGGACAGATGGACTACAAACCCGGACTCTCGGCTCAGAAACTGCTCCTCCTCCCGCTCCCCTCGTAGACAGCTTGTCTCCCGCCACAGCAGGGCACACTGGGGGCACTGAGCACGGGCAGCCGCTCTCCACAGCTCCTTGGGCTGCCTGTGCCGGGGCTAGGAGGAAGCGCCACTTCAGGGAGCTAAATGCTGCCAGGAGTGCTTCAGTCAATTCAAAGTTAGGTCCTGTCAAGTCTTGTAACCACTGAAAAACGTATGGGCATTTTAAAAAGAGATTACTCACTTGAGGAATTTAGCTCTGTCCCAGTGCAAAGCCACTCAGTTACCAGAGGGGAGTCTTTATACCCACATTAACCTACCACGATGAGCATTTCTCTGCTAAATATTAAACCAGAGCTGACGGGGCACAGGTCCTTATCCGAAAAGCTTAGATTCTATTTATAGGGACAGAGCTGGAAGCAGAACCCAAGTTAGGAGGCAACATACTGGAGAGGAAAACACACGGACTGGGAGTTAAATGCCCTTTGGTTCCAGTTCTGGTTCCATGGCTAACCAAAACGTTGCCTAACATGTGGGAACCTCTGCTGCAGCCATGAAACGAGGAGGCCGCTTCCCTACAGAACTGTCAGAGAGGATAAAATAGACAATGAATGGCAAGCACCTAGCATTCAGGTTGGCAAACAGTAAAAGGAGCTTAGAAATGTTAGTGCTCTCGTGTTCCCCGTGTCCTAAGTCATCACTCCAAGAGAAGAGGCTCCATTCACCCCCTCTCTCCTACTCCCTCAGCAGATATTGCTTAGTTGGGGAAGGATCCCAACCATTGCTTATAATTGGGAACACAAGGCCATTAAAATGTACAACCCACCGGGCATGGTAGCAACAGTCAGGCGTGCTGTAAGCAAGCAACCCCTGGCCCAGGCATCAGGCCCCCTCTGAAGCTCACAGAAGAGCACTCAAGGCTCTATTTTCAAGGCTTTCACTTTTGAGAGAGTAAGCCAGGGAAGTGGGTACACTGTACCTCAGCTTAACTCACTGGCTTTGGATGGGGATGAGGAAAGTCAAAAATCACGGGGGTGGTGGAGGGAAATTCAGTGAGACTTATTAAGAGCTTTCTGAGCTCCACAGTACAAGTTATTATTCAGCAATCACAACAGTAATAACAGCAACTACTATTCACTGAACGTTTACTATGTGTCAGATGCTATGTTAAGATTTTAAAAATCTGTAGTAACTCATTCAGTCCTAAAACAGGTGCTATTGTTAGATCCATTTTACAGAATCCGAGGTTGGAGGCGTTAGGGCATTTACCTGAAGTTCCTCTATTAAAGATCTTTTTTGAATTCAGAAATCAACAATATGGTCCCTAAACCAAGGGGCACAGTGCAGTGGGAGAGAAAGACAAAGAAGCAAACAAAGAATTATACTGCTATGCGGTAAGTACAAAGAAGGAGGCCGGCTCTGAGTGCTACCAAACACAGAGGCACTTGGCCAAGCCGTGGAGGGGTCAGGGGACCAGAGAGCTTCTTAATGGAGATGTCTCAAACAGTGATCATCTAGCCCTGTATCATGCTACGGAAGCTGGTAGTGACCGGAAGGCAGCAAAGCACAGCACAGCTATAGAATAGACCCTGCTCTGGAGTCCCAGCTCTGGAGTCCAGTCCCAGCAGTTCCTGCTCTGGAGTTGGGGGTAAACGACATAGTCTCTCTCTCTCTCTAGCTTCTAGTTTCCTCATCTACGAGACGGGGATAGAGTAGAAGATTATTGTGAGGGTTAAATATCTGTGAAGTAGTTAACACAATACCAGTTATATAATAAATGCTTAATATAATAACCATGGCTTTTCTACATACCAAGAAGTGATAAATGAGATGAGGACAATTGTCAACATTTACTGAGCACTTACTTTGTTCATTTAATCCTCCCAAAAAAGGTAGGTGCTATTATCAGTCCCATTTTATAATGGAGGAAACTGAGGTTGTGCAAGGTTAGGACACCCGCCTGGACTTGCACAGCTAAGTGAAGGAGCCAGGAGTTGGAGCCAGGGAAGGCCGACACCAAAGCCTGGGATTTATACCTCCCAATAGCCCAGAGGGGAGCCTTGAGGACTCATGGGAAGAAGAGACTTCCAGAGAGCACATCCTCTAGGTGGGAATGACCGATCAATCTGTGGTAAAGATTCAACTTCCACTGTAACATTCAGTTTGATTATAAACGACCAAGCCTTAGACTAGCCATGTGAACTACGAGATCCCTTTTTAAAAGCCCTTGGAGAACGTCATGGTTTCTTGAGCCACAGTCTCAGCTTGTGGAAGAGGAAAAGGCTGCCAAGAGTAGCACTTGATTCTCCGCTCCTGACCAGGTCATAACAGTGATGAAGACACACTCCTCCAGTCCCCAGCCTGTGCTGGTCCCAACTCCGTGCATGTTCATTCTCTAGCACTTCAAAGTAGCAAATGAAAATATATGAGCAAGAGAAAGCCTTGTAATAACTGCAGCATGCCTGTTTCAAAGCAAGTCTTTTGGGTATTACTTTATCCATAAAGAGAGTTTACACTAGTATGAATGCCACATTTTGTTTCCCCTTGCACTGACAAAATTTTTTTTTAAAAGATCAAAGCGTATTGTGTGAGTATGTGATGTTTGACATTGGACAAAGTACTCTTTTTCAAAACAGACATTTTCCAAAAACATAACTCGCTAGACTAATGGGCAGTGAGAAGCCAAAATGACTGCCCTCCGCCTTCTCCTTGTGTATCTTTGCCAGAGTCCTTGGGACTTGCCAAATCCGGTCATGCCTGCTTAGCTTGCTCGACTGATTGTGCCAGAAAAGAAAATAAGACACAGATGTATTTGAGCTCTTTGAGATGCCAGTAAGAGAGACAGCTAATGGCTTCATTTCGACCCTCCCCTTCCAGCTGGGCACAGGTGGGGGATAATGAGGTCCCTCTCCCTAATCAAACTCAATTATTTACTACTCTATATAACCGCAAAGACATTCACATTCAGTTCGGAATATAAAACACACCGTGGGCTACTTCCAACCACTGCCACTGGGTATTTATAACAAACTCAAGTGGCTAACAGTTTGCCTTGGCAGGAGTTTAAGTGTGTAAAGTTTTGCAAACTGTTTCTGTTCAAATATGTCCTGCTGAAATGGGGTCCCAGGCGGGGTTCCATAGCTGTCAGGTCAGTGAACTGCATAACATCTGAGGATGTATTCACCATGCAGTGCAGACAGGATCTGGAAATCAAACGCTTCGTTCTATTGCAACCTTCTGAGAAGCACCACAGCTTTTTCAACAGCAAGACTGACATTGTATTAATAAACATTACAAGTCACTAGCCTGACATGTGCATGGCGGCAGCTGACAAGACTCCAACATAAGCTGAGGGGAGAACAGAGGAAATCAAAATGAGACACAGTAACTAAACATGGCCAAAGGGGGTGGATCATGGAACAAATCACATTTATGTCAGAAATGGGAGTCCTAAACTTTTAAAATATATAGCAACTAAGGCAACAATCTGGTATAATTTTTGGAAACCAAAGTAAGTTGATGGCTATCTAAAATGGGTGCTTTCATTGTAGGAACAAAGCGCATCCTGGCACAATTTCAAGAGACATTCCAGTGAGCAAAACATACATATTTAGCTTGTCTGACCTTTAAATTCTTAGAAGTATGTAATTAATGCTTTCCATCTTTATTACTTGCTCCAATATTTCTGTCACTTTAAACAGACACAAAGAAAAATCTTTTCTTTTCTCTAGACAGTAGCTGTTGCCAAAAAGGAAATCAAGTCAGATTTACAAATACAAAATTAAACAGGCTGCATATGTTACATTTCCGTACATGAGGACAATCTGGACAATGAAAATGTTTGCTAATACAACAGAATGAAAAGAAACAACACACAGTTGGTCTTCTATGACTCGAGCAAACAATAAATAAGTAAGATAATTTATACCCATATTGTCAGGCGTGGGTGCAAAGAATGCAGGCATCTTTTTCTCCCCTCCTTATTCTATTTTAGCTCTGCCCCTTACCAAACTATATGACCTTGAGCAAATAACTACCTGTCTCTGTTCCTCAGCTCATATATTATAAAATGAGTTTGTTATAAAGAATAAATGAGATAATGGCCACTACAGGCACCAAACTGAGTGTGCAAAAATACTCATTTCCTTTTTTTTCCTCCTCTCCAGAACACAAGGCAGTATCACATAAGGGTAGGAGAGGCTTCAAACTGATGATATCCTTTCAAAAAAGTCTGATCACTTGGGGTATACCCTGGAGGTCTCATTGAGAGGGTACACTAAAACTACCAACCCTGCTGAAAAGCCCTCATACAGCCAACAGCAAAGAATCTGCATGCCTCTTAAAAAGCAGCTAACCTTTCCCTTTATAGAGCCAAGAGAAGCCACAGCAGTCTCTGGAAACTCTCTGGGCCACAATGGCCAAGACAGCCCCGCTTCTGGTGGAAGACCCTCTACCAACTACCCAGTGGGCCCGTCCCCAAACAGCAAAATCCTAGCTGGGTTCTATCTGCTCTGCTCTGTAGCTATTGGTTAAAAATATTCCTTCCCCATGTTCACCTGAGATAACAAACATTGTAAGTAAAACATATGTATAGGAAGGCAGTTCGACTGCTCTTACTGACTTATGATTTAGGGAGATTCTGTCCATTTTACTGGTTTGGACTTTTCTTCTCTTTCTAAAACCCTTCTTCCCGATTCCAGAGTAGGATCCTGGTGTGAAATGTTAATGGCAACGCATCTAACGACATGGCCACAGTTGCTGTTGACAGTGCCATTTGTGAACTCAATTCAGTTCCATAAGTTCTAACTAAATTGGCCCTGTGCTGGGGAATGGGAGGAGAGGGACAAAGCAGGCTCCTCCTCTGTTCACTCCAAGATCTCATCATCCCTTGTCCTACTATGTCTAAAGGTCCAGGAGGCCTTGGCTTGGTCACTGCTGGCAAGGAGCACTCTTTCAAAAACTGGGATCCAGCTTAGATCCAGCGATGCAGTGTTGGGAGCCAGACTCCCCCATACAGCTGCCTCCTACTTCTCCCCTTCCACACTGCTGATACCCAAACAACTTCAATGCTTAGGCTCAGAGCAGCTAGCAGTCAGCAAGTTAAAGACTACTTTATTTATATATATATCTATCTATATATATGTTGGATCTGTCCAAAATCAATCACGAACAATGGATATCTTAGAAATCCACTTGCCTGTCTGTTAAAGGAGAGAGTTTCCATTAGCCTGCTCTTAATTTGCAAGTTGTTAGTGTAAATCCATTCTCCCTCCCCAAACAACTCTGTGTCTGGGAGTTTCCTGGGACCAAGGGCCTGGGAAGAGAAGGCTAGTCTCACACCATCGACTCAGTAAGAACATCAGAAGTCACCCAGCTTCACATCCTTCTCCATGAAATACTCTTCCAGTTGGGGACTCATGTAAGTTAACTAGCACCTCTTTTTAATTTTTTCTTTTTCCACAGAGAGCATGCATGCACACAAGCGCCAGGGACGGGGAGTAGAGGGGCAGAGGGGGCGGGAGAAAGAGAATTCCAAGCAGGCTCCACACCTAGAAGAGAGCCTGAGGAGGGGCTCGATCTCACATGACCCCGAGATCATGACCTCAGCCAAATAAAAGAGTTAGATGTTCAACCGACTGAGCCACACTCAGCACCCTCTCCTCTTTTTAAAGATACATATTCTGTAACTTGAAAAGTCACAACTTTGCATGATGGAAAAAAGTGAAATTTTAAATTTTCTTTTGTAGGAAGAAACACAGCTCTATTTTCTCATTTTTCTAGGATGGACATATGTTCATTATGTAATAAATCACCCAAAGAAAAGTTAAATCCCATACACACCTTAGTGTGAATTATTCAGACCGATAAATCTCTCACAGAAAAAACAAAAATAGCAACTACGGAACACTTCCTGCATACCAGGGTCTGAGCTAACATCTTCTTAACAGCATTTCCTATCTCAGATTCAACAGCCCTCAGGATCAACAGATGAATTCATAGGCTAAGTGTTAGAATTTAAAAATTTTGCTTTTAGTTTAATGAAAGTCATGAACACACACACACATATGTATCATATACGTATAATGTATATTTAAAAAAGCAAGGGCACCTGGGTGGCTCAGTGGATTAAAGCCTCTGCCCTCGGCTCAGGTCATGATCTCAGGGTCCTGAGATCGAGCCCTGCATCGGGCTCTCTGCTCAGCAGGGAGCCTGCTTCTCTTCCTCTCTTTGCCTGCCTCTCTGCCTACTTGTGATCTCTGTCAAATAATAAATAAAATCTTTTTTTAAAAAAAGCAAAATTATGTGTAGATTTTATATACATATGTATATATATAATAACATATAAATAATAGATTGATAAGAGATGTAGGCCACTCCTACACTTCCATGTTCCCCATTCTCTACCCAGCTTGGGGAACCCTGAATCACTGCTTAGAGGAGAAATACCCAGGAGAGCAACCCGACCTCATCAGATGGATCTGAACAAGAACTAAACTTACTAGGATAAGCCAGAGTCAACACATCTATCCCATGCCTGTTCACTGATACACTGCTGTCTATGGCTACTTTCTTGCTGCTGTAGCAGAGCTGAGTTACAGAGAGGTATGGCCCACTAGCCAGAATATTTACTGCTTGGCCCTTTACAGAAGAAGTTGCCAGCTTGCTGGATAAGCTGGTGAGATGTGGGGGTTGTGTGTTCCAGCAGCTAGAGTTGCTAACATCACTAACAGATTCAGTAAAAGCCAAATGCCATCACTGCAAGTCGCATGCAGAAAGTTTGTTGAACAGAGAAAAGTGAGGGGAGAAGCGGGCACAAGTCTCTCTCTGTGGAACTCCTGTTTGCTGAACGCTGAAGAATTCATGCTCTGCCAAGCCACACTGTGTGCAGGTATCGGTCAGGCAGAGAGCCCACCTACATACAGAACAAGTAACAACAGCAGGAGGCAGGGTGACCAATCATTCTGGCTCACCAGGGGCTGAGGGGGATGCTCTTGGGGATAGGACTTTGAATTTCAAAACAGGGAAAGTCCTGGGCAAACTGACATAAATTGGTTATCGTTACAGAAATGTTCCTTATTTTTCCAGTAAAGCACATGTAAAATTGGGGGGAGGGGGAAGGATGCACTATAAATCAACTGGCTCATTAAAATAATGGACTAGTAGTTAAAAATACACTCACTATTTAAAAGGACAAATATTAATATGGTAGTCAATGTTTCATATGAAAATCAAAAAACTCAAGTTGACAAGTAAAACATTTAACACCCATTAAATCCAACATCAGTGACTTAATCTGAGCCAAACATCATCAGTTGCATTTAAGTTGTTAATTTGTATTTTATTAATGTTATAGTTTTATTTGTATTTAATTTGTAATTTTGTTTGGATTGCATAAAGACACGGAATTTATAGCTAGAGTTTTACATTTAAGTGTATTTAAGTAACATTATAATAAAATGAATTTGGGCAAACACTGAGGCTTCAGGAGAATTAATTTTCCTTTAAAAGAGGTCTGTACATTATTTACATTTCAGAAAATTCCTCATGACCATTCCATGAGGTAGTTATTACTCCCCTCATTTTTCCGATGAAGAAGCTGAGACTACGGTCATGTAGCAAGTCACCAGTGAAACTGAAACTTGAACCCAGGTTAGCCAAAGCTCAAGGTTTGTGCAGCTTCACTCGGAGTGGGGAAAGATGGTATATGGGAGGTGTGAGGGGTGGGGTGGGTGATGTGAGGGCCTCCGAAAGCCAGAAGGCAAGCTGGGGGCTTCATGGCATTCAAAAGGCAGGAACAGGGCTGTACCAAAAGCTAGGTGGGCTCAGGAAGTAAGGTAGGACAGAAAGTTTGACCAGGGCCCCCCCTAGGCAGCCCAAAGACACCTGAAGATCCATCCATTCCTTCTCTACGAAGACTGTGTACACCCTCTCTTCAAGGAGTTTACAGTCTTGCTACTATCTCTTTTTTTTTTTTTTTTAAGATTTTATTTATTTATTTCAGAGAGAGAGAGAGTGAGAGAGAGCATGAGAGGGGAGAAGGTCAGGGAGAGAAGCAGACTCCCCATGGAGCTGGGAGCCCGATGTGGGACTCGATCCAGGGACTCCAGGATCATGACCTGAGCTGAAGGCAGCTGCCTAACCAACTGAGCCACCCAGGTGCCCTTGCTACTATCTCTTAAAAGATGTCTGCCCATAAGAGGACTGATTTGAAGTCTACAGATCTCCAATGTCTACCCCTGCCAATGTCTACGCCTACCCCTAACTCAGCAAAAGTTATCCCGATAACTTTTCAGTCCAGCTGAGCAATGTCTACCCACACTCTGCCCTTCTCTTATAGAGACAGAAAGGAGGGGGAGAAGAAAAATGCAGAAGCAGCAAGAGTTCCATTTAGTTCATTCGAGACATATTTGCGGTGTACCTACCACACTAATGGAGCTATGCTGGGTGTTGTGGGGCGTAAGTGATCAGTTCTTGCCCTCAAAAGGTTTCTAGTCATAACAACAATAACCACAATAAACACTCACACAGTGCTTACCTAAGCCAGGCACTGTTCTAAGTGCTTTACATATATCAACTCATTCAATCCTCATCATGGTTCTATGAGGTAGGTACTGTTATTATTACCCTCATTTGACTGGGCCAAAAAAGTTATAAGCAGTTCATCCAAGATCACACACACATACTAGCAAGGGTAAAGTCAGGAATGGCACCCAAGCATTCTGGCTCCAGAGGCCCCCTCCCTCTTACCCTACACTATAGTATATAGTAGCTGAATGTTGGCCTTAAGACAGTGGGATTTACTTGAATGATGAGACCACCACTAGATTCCCCACCAGCGTCCCAAACCCTCGGCAGCGTGTTGCAAAGGGCATGGACTTGGCAAGTCAGACATGGGGGCAAGTCCAGGTCTGAGAGCAATGTTTGTCAGGCTGTTTTCATGTCTCGAAAATGGTCATAATAAAAACCAGGCTATGGACTAACAATACATAGCTTTCAATTCGTAAATACTAATTCACTGCTTATTGTTCAGTTCAGTGTCTTCCCAGACACCCCCTGCCCATTCTCCCCTGGGAGAGAGAGGAAAGGAGGAAAGGAGTTAATGGAGAAAAGGAGTGACAGCTTTGCTTATTTTGCTGGGACTTTACTCTCTGAAACTTTGGACACATTGTCTTGCATTTGCAGGAGAGGCTTTTCTAACTTAGAATATAGACCAGCAAGGTGAATGGAAGGTTGCTGAAGCAAGAAAATACACATGGGGCAAATGGTTAGTAATCTGTACTATTTCATCAGACAACTGAGGAAGAGAAGAAAGAGAACATTTATTGACATTTTTTTCTTAAATGCTCCATATAAAGACTTTACTTCACCTCATGTTTTCAGAAACACTCCAGACATATTGAATAAGCTCTCTTGAACTTTAAAATAGAAAAAGGACTGACTGGGGTGTGTGTGTTTGGGGGTGGGCGTGCAGGGATGGGAGTAATTCAGGAAAGAGTATTAAGTTCAAAGCAGTTGTTGTTACTCTCTGCCATTCCTCCTCTCTCTCCTCCCATTCTCCAAAAGCCGGGGTTCACAGGGAGACCCTGTATAGTCTTTAGATGCTTCTCCCGGGAAGGTATGTCCTGCCTACCCCCAGCCCCATTCTGTTGAAAATCAATGATCCTAAAGCCCTTATTTTTAAAAAGGACATTTACTTTAAAAGAATGTGGCGGTCACATGTTTGGTCACATGTTTGGTCACATGTTAATATTTATGTAGTAAATAATTATGCACTAATGAGAACTCTTCCAGTCATTTATAAATAAAAACAAAAATGCAAGTGGAGACTACTGAAGTAGCCCTGTAAACATCTTCTAAAGTAAACAGAAAAAAAGTCCTAATGATACTTTGTGACAGTAAGACTTTGAAAAGATGCTTTTAGGAATTCTGTTAGTATTCAGTAGCTGTAATACAGTAGGACTGTAAACTGGAACACCTTTCAGAAGGCTACGTGTCAATACAAAGTGAAAGTCTAGAGATGTTTCTGACATATCAGAATAACACTACACAAAGGAAATTGTCCAAAGGACGTTATTCAGCAGAAGTAAAAGGGATCTGGATAAGGACTAATAGAATCATTTACTAAAACCAAAGCAAGAAAACAATCTAAACATCCCGTGGTAGGCTTCCAGCGCAGCCTGGGCTTTTTTCTGTTGTCCTGCTCACGACGTTTTAATGATTTGACAAATGCCTCCTTACTAGATAGTAAGCTCTATGAGCACAGGGTTGGTCTAGATTCTTGGTACATAATAAATATAGATTATAGGGACTAAGAATAGATATCAAATATTTTTAATTTTAAGTAAAAATAACAAAATATTTACACTAGAGGGGAAACTTTAATATATATATGTATATATATATATATATATATGGAAATGATACGAAAATGAAGAGTTATGTTAGGAGGGAGAAATCATTGGATAAGTTTTAAATTACTTTCAGTATTCTTCAGTGTTGTTGTTTTAGCCCCTTCAAAACATAAAAAGAGGGAAAATATTTACTGTTACATATAGCAAACAAGACTTCATAGCAGGGATGAAACCATAAGTACAAAAACTTGGAGTCATCCCCCCCCCCCACAGCTCCCCCTTTCTCCCAACACTCAGGTGTTCTTTCTTAGTTCAAGGGCAGAAAGATACAAAATCCTCCTATATCATAGGTAGCATAATCCTACTTTCACTGAAAATCTGAAACAAAGGCAGTATGTTTTAAAGAGACAAGGGAAAAGTCCTCTAAAGCAATCCCTCCTGTGGATAGTGAGTTTGCTGGTTACTAACAGCAGGGGGTGCCAAAAGGATCACTAGTGTTCCCAGGAGAGGGCCTGGAGAGGGCAAGTCTCTCCGTTCTGGTTAGCAAAGCTTACACTGTGCTTAGAAAACATTACAGGCTTTCTTCTAACAACTGGGACCTCTGGGTAAAACTTGCTCTAGAAACTTGAATACACAAAGATTTTATTTTTATTTTCATTAACTTCTGATATTTAGCATCTCCTTGAATTATTATTTTTTTAAAGACTTTATTTATTTATTTGACAGAGATCTCAAGTAGGCAGAGAGGCAGGCAGAGAGAGAAGAGGAAGCAGGCTCCCTGCTGAGCAGAGAGCCTGATTCGGGGCTTGATCCCAGGACTCTGGGATCATGACCTGAGCCCAAGGCAGAGGCCTTAACCCACTGAGCCACCCAGGTGTCCCCATTTCTTTGAATTATAAATATAGTCAACAAATCACAGCGGTATTAGCAGTATTGGTGACTCTGTCATGAACAGAAAAAAACAAATGTCACAGCACATTACAGTTGCTGCAGACTTCTCAAATCTCATTTATACTCATCACTACTTTGAAGCAAGAGACTTAGAAGTTAGACCTGCTGCTGGATCTTGGTTTTAAAAAGCCATACAAATTACTGCATCGCAAATTCATTTAATAATTTCAGAAGTATTTAAATATAATGGAATTCTTTTACACTCTTGGTGGATTTTATTTTCTGCATTTACAAACACTTTTTCTGGAAAGGGCTTATAAGCTAAAGCCTTTACCAGAATGCCAAAGGCACGGGAAAATTTACCCCTTATCAGTCTAAAGGAAGGCAACTGAGAGGAAAAATCAAATTTGATTTGAACGAAGTTGGAGAAGAGAAGTATTTTAAGTCACAAGACAAAAGTAGCTGCAGTGCACATTTTCATACAGTTTGGAGTTCATGAGGAGAAAGAGGGAAAACCAAAATTTTTGCTTCACAGTCTCCAAAGTACCCCACCCAGTAGGTCCAGAGGCCTGGTTCACAGACAGTAGGTGCAGAGATCTACCTAATGCAAACTGCTACTGCAAAGCAGTCTGCATTCAAACCAGGTGCAGAAGCATGAAACACAATGCAAACGGTGTCTTCAACGTTTCCCTGGAAGTAGTCACTACAAATGGACATCTGGATACCTGGTGGCATTCATATCATGAGCAAAACCAAAAACAAGTCCAAATCCTAGAAGGCAGAGATGAGATACTGAGATCAATAACAGGGTCAATACTCACATTCGAACAAAGAGTGACTCTTTGGATGTCAGACCAGGAGATGAATACTTTTCAACCAGGGCCAAAGTACTGAAGCCAAACTTATGAATGGGCTCGTTGGAGTCCAGTGGGGGGAAGTCTGTGTCAACCTCCCCGTCATCCTCAGCAATATGCAGGCAGTAGGCACTGACGTTGTCACTAAAAGGAAAACCAAAAAGGTGAGTGAATATCAAGATGAAGGAGGGCCAAGCAGACCAGAGGCTATGGTATACAGCAAGCAAACTGGGACACAGCTGTTCTTTTACCCAAAAGCCCGGTGATACATTAGATTCCCCCCAATCCTATTGCATTTGAGAAAACATGGCAATACAAAGGGAGAGAAAAGCAATGTGAAATGAGGGCCTTTCCAGTACTCTATTCTTTCAACAAATATTTACTGAGCACCTATTATAGGTAAGATGCAGAACTTAATCCCTTAAATCAAAGATGATATTTAGTATTAAGCCCTCAAGGAAGCTTACAGTATATCAAGGGGAAAAAGTAAGTACTACATTAGCTACATGTAAGCATACATAAAATAAATATCATAAAAGAGAAACAAAACTATAAGGGAGAAAAAATTATTGGCATAGGGGAGGAATCAGAGGCCTCTGACTTACCGTAAGGATTAAGAAAATACCTGTTCTAGGTCAGGAGGAATACTCAAGGTAACAAAGACAATCCATACAGTTCCCCTTTCTTTGAAGAGCATCAGATTCACATGGCAAGATCTGATTCCCAACACTAAGGATACTTAATAGCGTAAAAGCAAATGACCTGAGTTATCCTGATGCAGGTAACTACTGTCCCTCACATCCCCAGATTGTCCAGTCTGTTCTCCCAGATTCCAGACTTCCCCATCTTAGAGCCGACACACACTGCCTTCTCTTTCTTTGGAGGAAGTAAAAGCCAACTTGCTAAAAAGGGGTGGGAACCTCTACCATCATAAAGACAATTTAAAGCTTAAAAATCAATCAAAAACATTTTAAGATACCCTGCTCCAAAGTTGAATTGTGAAACTGCTCATCTGCTAGCATTCACAGACATGAACCTAGTAGTTCACAAGGCAAGAGAGTCCTAAATTGTGCAGCTTAAATTTGGAGTTTTAATTATATGATTGATGCTTAAATTAATTAATTGCAAAGTGTATGCTAATTGTTTAATTGGTTGCTTGATCTATATAGATCATTTTTTGAATTAAATGAGTTGATTTACAAAGTTTATTGATTGGATGTGACAATGAATTATTTCACTGACTACCTGATTTGCAATTTTCCCAATTAATTCACAAATCTTTAGCTGCAACTCTGCTTATTGAGAGAGAGCCTACTTCAGGTGATCTATACTCAGTCTGTCATGACTAAGAGATATTTATTATATAAAACAGGTAATAAGGACAGATTAAAATTAATGGGAACTATAAATCTGCTAAATGGATGGATAATAAGAAAGTAATCTGGCTATGTTTGTCTCTATAAATTTCATGTATTTGCAACATTGTTAAGAAATTTAAAATTCATCTCTGAATGATATGGGAAACTTATGGATCTTTGCAAGAGGTTGCTAACTTAAACCCCAAACACTTATAGCAGCAGAAAAAAGTCCCTTAGATTAAAAAAATGTCATAGTATTGCAGCTAAGAACTTTGCATCCAGAAAGACCTGAGTTAAAATCCAAGCTCCAGCACTTATGGGCCACGCGATTTCAGAAAATAAGCTTCACCTCCTTGGGTCTGAGTTTCCACTTCTATAAAAAGGGTACAATCACCTAACTCAGATTAGAGAAGATGATATATATGCAGAGCCTAACATATAACAGAGGTAAAAAATAAATGACATGGTAACTATAATAAAGTCAGATGGAAAATAACTTCTACAATTACATCAACCCTTAAAAATGCATTGTGGAGGGGCGCCTGGGTGGCTCAGTGGGTTAAAGCCTCTGCCTTCAGCTCAGGTCATGATCCCAGGGTCTCGGGATCGAGCCCCCACATTGGGCTCTCTGCTCAGCAGGGAGCCTGCTCCCCACTCTCTCTGCCTGCCTCCCTGCCTATTTGTGATCTCTCTCTCTGTCAGATAAATAAATAGAATCTTTAAAAAAAAATACGTTGTGGATGCATATTAGAGCAACAAAACAACAGTAAAGCTAAGCGACACGATCTGGTGTTAACGTCCAAAGTGCTCCAGCCTTGGGGCCATGGAGCCTCCAGGGTTTTAGGAACAGGGCAGACACTGATGAAGCAAGCAACCAACAGCACAGATTATTTATTGCCGTGTAAATCATCCTGAGGAATGTCTGTGATTCCCCAGCACCATGGAGGTTTCAAGGGCAAATAATAAGCCTATTGATCAAAGCAGAAAGCCAAACATTGGTATCAGAAGAACTCTGTTTTGATTGTCATGGGATGTCCCCAAATCCCCTTCAAAACAAACTCAACACATGTCACAGGCTAAGATCCAAGAGCCTAAAGACTCACTGCCAAGTGCTACTATTCTCCTCAGTTTTTAAAAACAAAGTGTGAAATCATTTAGTCACTCAAAAAACATTTGCAAAGTACCTACCCCGTGCTATAGCCTGCTCTGAGCACTGGGAATACAGCAGAGAAAAGAATGAATGACTCCCCCCATATTATACAAGAGGAATGGAAGTCTTTTCTGGGTCATGAATAAAAGTTAGCAGCAAACAGTACCCCAACTCTTTCAACCTTTTAATTGAACACCTGAGAGGCAAATGACTAAAACTCCATATTCAACGCATGGACATACTGGTTCCTTTGTGCCTATACAAAGGAATCATTAGTAAAAGAAGCTACTATGGTATTTCGGTTTCTAAAACCTCTTCAGGACTCCAAATTAGTACTAGTACAGTAGCCATTAGTATCATTACCTACGTTAATTGAGTGCTATGTGCTAGACACCATGTAAAGTAGTGTGGATGGATATATAAGCTCAATGAATCTTCACACAACTCTGAGTTATTTATTATTATTTCTGATTTACAAATTAGAAAAGCAAGGCTCAATGAAGTTAAGTGGTTTGTTCAAGATTAAATAGCATGTAAGTGACAGACCTGAGATTCAAATCCAGGCAGTTAAGAGCCTTCACCTTTGACCCCCACCTACCCATCTGCCAATTCCATGGTGTGTCTAGACTTGCCAAGGCCCTTGGGAACCCTTGCTTCTATGGAAATGCTACATAATTTGAAGAGAAGGAGGAAACCATGACATATTACTTAGAAAAATTAGAAGCTTAGAAAGATTTATTTCAACCTCCTCACTTTTACAGATGGGGAAGAGATGCCTAGAAATGAGGAATAAGATGCCCATGATGACCCAGTTCGAAGAGTGGTTCTAGAGAACTCAGGTCTCCTTACTTCCACTCTGTTACTCTTTGATCAAATCAGAAACTGGTGGCATTTTGAAATAGGGAGAGAAAAAGGGGGAAGCTGTGGTCCATGACTCAAGAAACCCCCAAATACAGACATCTGGAACTTATAACACAATGAAAAGAGGGATGCCTCCTCCTTGTGACCTAGTTCAGTAGACTAAAGAGCGATTTTACAGTCAGCCAGCTGTGTGACTAAATCACTCTGAGCTCCTCCATTTTCTTCTGTATAAAAAGCTTCCTTGATTTCTCTAGGAGAATCATTTGGATCTCTAGGAGAGAGAATCCAAGTGATTCTCCTCTGTGATCTTTTAGAACTTGATTAATATTTCTACGTGTACTTATCACGTTTTTCTTATTTATGGTTCTGTGTTCTCCTAAAAAGCAAGGATTCTTCTATTGTCTCTGCATCTTCACTGAAGAGTAAAATGGCTGGCACTTAGATAAGGTACTTAACAAATATTTGTTGAATGAATGAATATATGAATGTGCAGACTGAATCACTCTACCCATGAAAAAAACATAAAGGGTATTATTAATGATCTGTGTGCTAACAAGAAGAGGAGAAGTAATAAGCTTTTCTTTTCCTTTTTCTTGCTTGTCACATTGATATCTGTTAATCAAATGGGGCTTTCTAGGCAGTGTAGATGAGTCAGAGATTGCAATTCAAGACAAAAGGAGAGAAAGGCACAGGAAGAGGTGAGCATGAAAGAGGCATTTTTATAGTTCATCAAGATAGGAGTACTGGCACCTCACTTTTTTTCTTTCTTTAAGGGGGAGAGGGGCAGAGAGAGAGAGAGAGAGAGAATCTTAGGCAGGCTCCACACCTAGTGCAGAGCCCAATAGTGGTTAGATCTTAACAACCCTAAGATCATGATCTGAGCCAAAATCAAGAGCTGGATGCTTAACTGACTGAGCTACCCAGGCATCCCATAACTCATTTTTTTATGGAGAAAAAACACAAATTATTACAACTATGCAAAAACATTTAATAATATGCATATAAAATGACTAGAAGGAAAGGTACCAAAAAGTTTACAAAGGTTGTGCTTACATTTAAGCAATGAACACCTTTTTTCCTGTACCTTCCAGATGTCCCTTAATTAACTTTCATTTTCCTTTATAAAATATTTAACTTATTTTTTGGTAAGTGTAATGCAGGCCTATTAGAAACACAAAACAATTTAAAAATATAGAACAGGGGTGCCTGGGTGGCTCAGTGGGTTAAGCCTCTGCCTTCGGCTCAGGTCACGATCTCAGGGTCCTGGGATTGAGCCCTGCATTGGGCTCTCTACTCAGCAGGGAGCTTGCTTCCCTCTCTCTCTCTCTCTGCCT